>CALSBZ010034882.1:21737-40955 GCA_943591055.1 Gobionotothen gibberifrons
TCTTTCTCTCCTGGTTTTGGCCTCAAATCTACCAATGCACAGATAAGGAGACAGTCTTTTTAATGTAGGTGATGCTTTCATCCAAAGTGGCTCACAATAAGCTCATGTTTAGCCAAAATAAATTAGCCAAGGTGCAGCTGAAACAGACAGGTTTTAATTTGACGATTCAAGATGTTTTATTTTATCTGAATATACACCCTGAACCAAGCTATGCATTACACGCCCGTTTCTAAACATATAAGTTATTGTTAACGTTGAGGCACAATTTACCACAAAAAGTGTAATTTGGAAGAAAGAAACTAATATTTCAAATGAAATTACTCCCAACAACAAAGTCATGATTTCTAGAAAAATACATTGCTGTTTAGTTCTTCAAATATATATATTTCTGGTATTGAGCACCACAGTGCCATTTAATTCCATTATATTGGAGAGATGACACACATTTCACTTGGAAACTCATGCGAAAACAATTTTGAGTGATGAATAGCATTCCAGGTGAGAGGAAAAATGTAATTGTTTCTACCTGAGTCGCCTCTCAGAATATTTAAAGAATGTGATGTGTATCAATGGAAAGATCCATCACTCACTCTGCTTCCTGTTGGACTGACGAGGACATTTAAGCATGTGAGCAAACAGTCACAGCACAAAATTGAACACTTTTGTCAAAGAAAATACACAAGTACCAAAGACTCATGCCATGACAAATAAACACAACCTTGACAAAATGAAAATGTTTCCAATTCTGATAAAATTAAAAATGCCCTTTTTACACGTTGGAATCATGAACTCTGACCATAGACTGTATAAGAGAAGTGGACGAAAGCAATGTGGGTGCTGCTCACTTGAAGGTTGTTTTTTTACATTCAAGATTTGATTTCGGTGAGAAAGTTGGTGAGTTTTGAATGGGTTGTGTTGGTGATGTTTTTTGTCATCAGCGTAGCAGTGAAACTGGAGGATTTTGATTACAGATGATTTTGCCAAGGGGGAGCATGGAGGATAAAGAAAGAGGAGGGGACCAAACACTGAACCTTGTGGGACGCCTTCGGACCAAGGAGTGGTGGAGGAAGTGCAGTTATTGATGTTAATGATTGAGGTGTTAGGAGCTGAGGTGGGATTTAAGTTGAGAAGTAACAACATGTTCAAGGATTTGCAGACTACTGTTTCATAGCCATGAGTTTTCCATTTTAGCCATTGCAATCTTGTATTTTGCAACCGGAGGTGATAAAAAAAGGGTGGAGCTTATCAAACTGGATACTGACCAAGACATTTTAGGCTGACAGCAAACTGTGAAAAGGTTGAAGTTGTAAGAAGAAAACACAGAAAACATTTAGACTGAACAACACTGTGGTAGCTACCTGTCAATCACAAGGTAGTCCCGCCCATTTGTAATTATTTTACAATTGTTTAAGCTCTAAATGGGGTAATATCTTTACGCAATGAAACAGATTCTTGAGTCTTGCAATTGAAGCCATTAACTTGTCCAGAAAGTGTTTACTGAAGTTATAAACAAGTGAAAAGTAGGGTCATTTTCTCATAGACTTCTAGTATTTTACATGACATGCCCCGGTGAATTTAGTCACCATTAGGTCTAGAAACATTTCAGTGACCCTTATCAGTTGATTGGATTAGCAGAGATCAGATATCAACCCCCTTTTGACCTCTGTCCCAAAACTCAGCTGCCAGTGTTTCTTTCCTCTTCGGTTTTACAGTCGATTAAGTTTGAGGATTTTCTTTCTTTGTCTGTTTCCTAGAAAATCAAATGCATCAGTTCCTTTATCCAACGGGACTTTTTTTACCTGGAAATCTACTATCTATTGTAGCCAAGCAAACGTAACGGTAAAAATAAGGGTAATAATGGTAATAGGTAGACTGGATACATTAAATATGTATATAAATATATGTTCATTCTTGCTTTAGTCTTTAAAACATATATTTGGCTATTCTGTGTTCATCTGCTGCAAATATTTTCATAGACTAAGCTAAACAATGATTGCAAGTGCTTGTGGTAGTTTGCTTCTTCCTCTAAACGTTTGTGTAAATTCCTCAATATCAAAAAAGAATCGACCATACTAGAAGTATTTTCTAATGTACAGTACTTCTCTTATCTTAAGTCACTAACAGCATATCTGTTGTAGGCACATCCTACTAGACATCACCCGTTAAATAAATCATGACTTTTGGGAATTCAGGTGACTACACATCATCTACAGTAACGGCAGAGATGGAGTTCTATCAATCAATATTTTATATACTCCATATTAACAATGAATCACACGACTACTTTTGTTGCTATGGAGAAAAACAGAGTGAGAGGCACGTATAAGCGCTTCTGCAAATTTTGAAAATGCACTGTTGTTGCTCGGGAACTAAACACTTCATGACACAAACACCTGATCCATCCAAAACTGCCCGAGGAAATGTGATTAAAAAATACTGAAAGTATATTTAAAAGTGTGCCACATTAACAGGGCTCCGATTCTTGACTCGCACGTTAAAACCGTCCGAATAAAACTCTGCAGGGGCTGATTTCTTTGCCTTCCTTTGGCTGATTTATTTACTTCTTCCATAAATCAAATCAAATCAAATCAAGTTTTATTTATATAGCACATTTATAAACGATTTTTGGTCGAGCCAAAGTGCTGTACATATAATAAAAATAGCCTACAGAAGACGCTTTACAGCAAATACAACAGCACAGTTTGTTCAGAATATCAGTATGAGAAAACGACACCCTCTATCCTTAGACTTAAAGATCCTTAAAATTAAACAAACAAACAAAAATGATCAGTGTAATATGAGGTCAAAGACTGTACCCAGCCCTTCCTTATATAACAGCTGATCATCTGATTGATCACAATACATCCAAACTATACTCAGAATATTTAATTTAATACATATTCATACATCGAAAGAATATATATAGACCTAAATTAATTCGAAAATTGTCATTTATTATCAACACAAAATATTTCTCTAACAGGTCCCCTTTAAATGTATTCTGAGGCCAATAGTTTTGTACTTTTACACAGTAAGATTTTGAATGCAGTACTTTTACTTGTACTTTCAGTATTACTTTTACTTTAAACTCTCCAAGTTTCTTTCTCCACTGGGTGAGGGCGGATGTGTCCCATTAAAAAGCAACGTCAAAAATCACCCTCTTTAACTTAATGCAAAATGTGTGAGAGAGAGGAGGGGCAGGAAAGAGGTCATAAGGTCACTGCTCACATTGGGGATTAAGGGAGATGCTTATCTGCAGAGAGGGGCACAATGGGGAGAGATAGCTGCTACAGTACACAGATACAGAGTGTTGTATCCTCAAGCTTTGCTTAACAGTGTTTTCATGGTTTCACCTTTCACTGAATACAAGCCAATCTCTTTCTCTCTTAGATAAAGTTGTATATCCACCAGGAGAAAGAGATATTATCTTTCATAGCAACTGCATTCATTTAAGATGAAAATAATTAATAAGTGCTTTGCTTTGTTCGGGAAACAGCGTTACAATCGGACTAAAAATGGGATCAAAACATGCTGCCATTATTGGATAAATACCCAATTTTTTAAGAGGATTCAACATCCTCTTTGTTACTGCATGTGTGGTGCATAAACATGGGAATAAAAGAGGAAAGGCTTATAAAAAGTAGTTTGTCTCCCTGTTGCACTCTGTGTCCATACGAGAGGGGAAAAAAACATGAGTTAATTGCATTTTTTACAGACCGTCTCAAGTGGAAGCAGCTTAATGAGTTTAGGCAGCTCGCCTCATTGAGAATCGCAACTGCTCCTAATTGTGATCTCAAATATGCTCATAATCCCCTGATTTGACAGCGGCAGAGGTTTCTGGGGAGGCATTAAGGTGAAAGACAGAGAACAAGGGACAGAAAGACAATTAGCGAGGAGAAAAACATGTGAGCGAGTGCAGCGGCTTAAGACATTTAGGTTTCAATAAACATCATGAATTATTTGAATGCTTTGTTTGAAGTCTGTAGTACGCTTTGAGTTGAGATTCACCTCCTGATTATTTGAGTGTACATGAGTGAAAATAAAAATATTTCTCACACAGTGTGAATATTTCTTTAGGTTGATTCTGTTTAAGTGTCCTCTTATTGGTGCCAAAGTGGCAATAGGCGCTTTCACACCAAGTACTTTTCCCGGAACTTAGTTCCCCGGAAATCTTTAGTTCCGGAACTATCTAGTAAATCACGTTCACACCGGAATAAGTCCCTGACGGAGGGTTACGCAAATTAAGCCGCTGACGTCACTTCTTCTTCTTCTGCTTTGGGTTTACTGGCAGGCCGCAAACAACTTCACGGCGTATACTGCCACCCGAAGTCCCCGGCCGGAAGTCCCCGGAGTTGGCCTTCCGAGTAAATCGCCAGAACGCTGACACCTCCTCATCACTCCACTGCTCCCATGTTTTTTTTTGTGTTGCCATAAGTTACTCTCTCTCCGTTGGTGCGCTGGGCTAATGCTAATGCTAATAATGTTAATGCCAGCAAATACAATGGCGGCTTCACAAAACTTTTCAAGTTTTACGGGGCGTGGTTTGCAATCCGCCCAGCCAATCAGAAATCTGAACTTTTTTCTCCCCAGGAAATTACCTGCTCTCTAGCAGGCACTAAAAATGGGGTAAAAGTTCTCATGAACTAAGTTCTCTTCTTGGTGTGAACACAAAATCCCAGGAACTATCGGAGCTAAACGGGAAAAGTACGGGGGACAGTTCCAATAGTTCCTGGGATTTTGCGTTCACACCAAAAAGATCTGGAACTAGAACTTTTTTTTGCTAACCTTTTCACCCCTTTTTAGTCTCTGCTAGAGAGGCTACTGAAGGCTTCAGTAGCCTCTCAAGCAGAGACTAAAAGCTAGTACTCCAGAGCATTCCGTTTGCAGATCTATCCACCTTGGGGCCCGTTATCGTTTGCGGGGTCCGTTTCTATCGTTTTGTTACGGCCTCGTGTAAACGAAAGGGCTATACGCAAGAGAAACTATGCGGATACAACCCGTATCGTCCTCGTGTAAACCCATGGGGGTACTAAGTGCTGGGAACTAAGTACGGCAAAGTGCTTGGTGTGAAAGCGGATAATGGTTTGCCCACATGGTACTGAGCTGTTGTGGCAATAGCTGTGTTATCAGTATCAGCAGCTTGTCAAATGATCTATGAAGTATTTGTCGTTGTAGAGACATCAGTTATGATGTTTGTAGGGTTTTAAGGGTGAGTACAGCCTTTACAAATCATTTTGTAGATTTACGGTTAAAGCTTTAGATACTCCTTTCTCTTTCTAACACTCATATTGTATAAGATAGCAGGGGAGAGTCAATAACCCCAGTCTGTTCAAAGATTGTGATACATCTCTCAAAACACCAGATCAAAAAGGGTCAAATGGGGAAGCTTTGAAGTCATGACCAGGAGGCAGTTGACAGCCCAAGATAAAACCAAGGAGGACATTTGCCCCTCCCCCGACAGCCAATCAGAGTGTTTTCTCTTACCAAATGGCTCTCCTTCCAAATAAACATGCTTAAACTGATAGGAAGTCTCTGACTAGGGCCAAAGACACTTCCAACAGTCCGAATCTGGCCGACTCTTGTGTAAATGAAGCTGGTGTGAGGTATAGTGGAAAGATGTTGAAAGTGTTTTCTTTATTGAGGCATCCAAATTATTGCTGTTTGCACAGACTTTGTGATCCGACAGAAAGGTCAGAATGCAAAACTTACATAGACAATACAACAGTATGGGCTACCTGAGTAAATCCATTGTAATTGTAAAGTATTACTGATCAATCTCCTGGTATTTGTAAGGTGATCTGTGCATTGATCTGTTATTGTAATTATTGGTGTGATAGAGACAATGCTATGTTGTTAGTGTCTGTTCATTGTGTACCTGCACAGATGGAAATAAGCTAATAGCAATTTATGGTCCTGCACTTATAATAGTTATTCATTTTGTGACATGATTTCCTTTACCTCCACTTGTCTTCAGTTACTGCACCAGTTGTTTTCCCTTCATTTATCACTGTTGAGAACTCCCCTGTCCAGCAGAGATTTCACCTTGACTTTGTTATTCAGCCACCGTCCTGTGCCAAAACTGCACCAAACGACATCGGGACGTAAACAGCGAGGTCACCTCTGACAAACCCTCTGCAGGGCACAAATGAACCGCTGTTGAGTCAGTCCTGTGGCATGCTTTTGAGTGCTGTGAATCACACAAATATTTCCCCTTATCATACAGTCTCCACCAGCAATGTTTCACCCTGTGTCCCCTCCAGAGGCAATGTGGATATTTCAACTCTCAACATATGTTTACTGAGGCGACTGTGTGGACTGTTTCAATGAAAGCGTGGAGGACAGATGGTGGGGTTAACTTGCTGTGTTTCCAGTGGCCAGTGTCTACACTTTAATGCTTGAGGATGCATCGATGGAGCTTTGACCTTCGTGGTCACATAGCTGCAAGGGCTGTCGAATCCAAAATGTGACGTGACTTAAGGCAATCGGACAGCTTCAATATGTGTCCAGTGCACCCGAAAGCAAGTCACGCTGTAGGCTTGAAACACTGTGCTCGTGTGAAAGCCAATCTTTTTTTATATGTTTATCTAAAAACATGTCTGTCCTCTGTGTCTCCTCAGAATGAAGAACAAGCTCTGGTACTTTGAGTTCGGCACCACTGAGACCATATCGGCCACCTGCAAGAAACTCAACGAATGCATAGAAGTGGAGGTGAGTTGAAGTCTGAAAATCTTGTAATTGTCACAAAGCACTGGCCCACTATCAAATGTACTCTCTGTTTTTAAAACCATCTACTACTTGGAGCAGTGGGAGCTATTATATTCACACAGTTCACATTTCGTACTTTGTCTGTTCAGGAACCGGTTCTCAAGCCAAGCCTAAAGACTGAGACTTCCAAAAAGATGGAAAATATCTTTAAATACCTGGGAATATATATGATGCAATTAATACTGTCAAGATTGTTGTTTTTTCCACCGTTTTACTGACACTCTTAGATGCTGTTTTTCTTTAATGTGTTGCCGATATTCACAACAAAGTAGTTTTCTCATATTAATAAGGTGGGCTATTTATAGTACACCATCAGATTAATGCTCCATAAAGTTACTGATTGCCTCATTCTGTCACACGGCGCAGAATAATCTGTCACCATGGTCGCTTGAAGCACAGCAAGACTCCGAGAAAGCACTCGTTAAAATCACCGTTTCAAAAAGCATTGGGAAAATAGCGAACAACCTGTCTCCATATGTTTAAAAAAGCACATTTTCTGAATTGTTTTTCATTTTTTGTTGAAATATTTAGGATTTCATTAGCTCAAGTTAATGAATTTCCTTTATTTCTTTAACATTAAACTTTGCATTACTCTTTATTTATCTTACTGTCGGAAAACACAAACAGAAATGTTTTTGAAATTACTTTTCAATGGTAGATTAATACACATATAAATGGTGCTCTAGTCTAGTGGTATGCAATTGACATAAAAACAACAAAACATTATGTGAGATGATCCCGTTTAAAACTTAAGAAATTGATTTATGTTACTTCCTGCAAAGTTACCATGGCAACACTCAGACTCAGCAGAGAACAAATAATCAAGTAATTTTCTTTTTCACGCAAGTACACAGGCTATCAGCCATGCTCCCGTTTTGACGCAGAATTTGTCAGCCTGATTGAACGTCAAGGATTTATAAGCCTGAGGGCAGTTTTCTAAAAAGACACTTGGATTGTATTTCATCTGACTCAGAAAACCTTGTATGTTGTGACTAACACATTATCCTGGAACCCATCAGTTATGGTTTCTCTTTAAGGGCTTCTATACATACTTTCTGAAACGCTCTATACTGCTGGTTGTGAAACGGCTCTTTCCTGAGAACACACTGCCGATGATGACATGTTTACCACTCAGAGAGTTGTTGTTTCCATATAAGGTCATCATCTCTAATAAGAAACTGAGGGACAACTGTGTAGGCAGGTAGCAGATCATGTGACGTGCACAGGCAGGAAACTTTTTGGAGGGCACCCAGTGAGAGGTGCTAAACCACCGGGTGTAGAAAATAAACGCCAGGTGACAGTAGGGAGGGTTAAAGTGAAGGCGTTGTCTTCACAGCTTTTACTGTGAAGCAGCTGCATTCAATGTTGGGCTTGTATTACTATGACCTCAACGAGGGAGGACAGGACTTAACACATTTAACAGTGAAGTTAAGCTACTGTTTGTGTGAGATAAGTCCTAGGAGACCGTTGATCTTTACATGCCCTTAAGTTTGCCCTTCTAACATGCAATCACATGCATGTTAGCATGCTATTTAGCCACATAGATAGAACATTTCCAGCTACCAGTCATATTTTCTTTCATGCAAGTTAATTCATTATTTTACTGCCAAAACTAGGGGACATTTTCTTGTGAATCTAAATTATTATGAGGGCTGTTGAGGTCGGAATATTGAATCACTTGATAAGGATAGGTACGGACAACTGCACTTCTCCAAACACTTTATAGAGCTGTTCAATATCAGGCTGCTATGTGTTATGTAGTTTTCCACACACACACACACACACACACACACACACACACACACACACACACACACACACACACACATTATGCTGCTTTGACACAGCAAGAATCAGCCATGCATGCTGAGTCACAGCAATGTGTTGCTGCAATTCTCCGTTTGACTTATCTGATGAGTCTAGACGAGGCTATGAAGCACAATATCATTCAGAGTTAGGCCAAGAGTGTGCATATCATAAAGTATGATTTGACATTCGGCCAATTTATATGTATTACCTCCACCAAGGATGTTGTGTTTGTGGTTTGGTGTGTTGCTCGGTTTGTCTCTCAGAAGGATTACAGAAAACCCACCTGTCAGATTTCCATTTAACTTGGTAGAAGGGTATAGCCTGAGACAGATTTGGAGCAGATCTGAATCACTTACTTGCCTGGAAAAGGCCTCGATGGAGGTCTGTGCGCTCTGAATGCCCTTGTAGTTGCTTTCGGCTTCAGACAACCGCACATCTGGCCTCTGTCCAAATAATGCGTCAGGGAAAAAATAAAACTTGCTGGTCTGAAAAGGGAGTACAAGCATGGGTATCTATCTAACTCTATGATACAGCAAATATTACACTGCAACCCTAATCTCTATGGCGTCCATTACCTTAGATGTTAAATGTAGCTATGTCACTCAGGGAAAATCATATACATGCTCTGTGGTTTCCTGGTGGCAGAACATATTTTTGCATTTAGCTGGTCAGTAAATGTCTATGCTAATAACTAAGTTTCTTATTTCTTATATTGAATCACAGGTCAATGCCAACAGAGGTGAACAAAAGAAGCTGCATGAGCTTTGTTTGACCCTGTAGATTAGATTTGTTGAGCTATACACAAAGCAGCCAATCAGAGAGCTAAAGCTGGGGGCTTGACACTTCTGGCAGAAGAGAAGTGGAAGGGCTAAGCTGTAAAGCAGCATTGATTTCAGTGACGGCAGTGAGACAAAGCGGGTAATGTGATTACATACAGTACAGCTAAGTTGATCAGTAGACGCTAGAAGAGCCTGTGAACAAATCCCAGTTAAACCATTAGATAATAACCCAGGGTGTAACTGGTGCTGCTGTGTCATCTTAACAGAACATGTGAATCCTGCACTCACACCTTAAAAGTAGAATTGTCGACCCATTTAACAATGTGGTTTACCAACATTTTTAGTCAGCCCGTGTTTTATCTATTCATAGTTACTCTTGTGACTGTAACATTTGGAAATACCTGCTAGAGAAATGTAAGAATATGCATCAAAGATCGTGGCATTTGACAGTGAAATGCATTGAAAGGAACAGAAGGAATGACTTTACCAAAATAACTTCCCCAATAATATGATTTCTATACAGATGGAAGCAACACATGGTGGATCATATGAAACTGGCTATTACCATATCCTTGTATCACAAGTTATTACATTTCAGGTTCCAGACTTCTGTTTGAAATCCCGGAAAATACTATACTCATCACCATCCATCTTTCCTCCTGGAGAATTGTGCTGCTGTTCACCCTCATCGATCACACTCACTTACCATCCACCCTTCTTTCAACCTCTTTAGGTTTACTCCCTCTACCTTCCTATCTATCTCCCCCCACTCCAGCTGTGGGGGTCCATGACCTTGTAACTCCTACAAGGAACCCTTTTGACCCTATTCCCTCTTCTCTGTTACTTCTCACCTCCTGCACGTTGTAAGCAGCATATCTCAATTCTCAGGATATGTTCCTAGTCCTTTCATAAATGACAGACCTCTATCTCTTTTATTTGTATTTCCAAGACACTAAAATATAGTTTTAACCAACTTTTTGCGTAAAAACTCAACTGAGAAGAATAATTTTTAACTGACCGAAGCGCTTCGTTCTGTCAGAGCCAACTGAGTCTTCTCTTTTAAAGCGTATACACTAGACTTGTAGGCTGCACAGTGAAAAACTAGTTCCTCTTCTCAACCTTGAAAAGATTGAGTGTATCAGGCTCTGCACTGACAACTTGCTCATGGAAACCGTTTTATTTCTAATAACAGGAGTTCCACAAGGCTCCATCCTGGGCCCTCTACCCTTCCATATCTGCACAGGAATACTTGATATCCCTTCGTGTTTCTTGATATACTGGCATGGCTTGAATGCTATGCTGATGACACCCAGCTATTCGTTTAATTCCCCCATCAACATTCAGGTGGAGGCACACTTTTCTGCTTGACTGGTGACATCTTGGATTGATTGTCAAGGCACCACCTCAAACTCAACCCTGACTAGCCTGGGCTTGTGTTCCTCCAGGAGAAAGGGTTCCTTCACCTCAGTCCATCACCATTAACAACACCACGGTGGCCTTGACCTTGTCAATCAAAATGATGTTGTCGACAAACATTGCAGCAGTCCTGCTCAGTTCCTCCTTTACATCAAGAGGACTAACAGGGGAGGAATCCAAGGTGCTGATCCAGGTGTCAGCCACTAGACCTCAGCGGCTGATACAAAATGCTGCTAATTGCCTTGTATTCAACCTTTCCAAATGTTTTCACAATACTCCAATTCTCCCTGAAATACACTGGCTGTGTTGCTGTTTGCATCCAGTTCAGGGACCTGCTCCTTTTTGCCCCCAAGCTATGGTCAACCACTACATTCCTGCCAGAGCATTGGGCTCCTTTGCCTCTAGACATTTAGATGATCTTTTTGTCACAAATCTCGGTCCTCTGTTCTGAGCTGCGGGCTACAACCCAACTTGTTATAGTGTACAACTCAATACCCATTGCTAGCATTTACGTACAGTATCTCTTGTTTCTTTTAGAACATCTCAAACACTTATTTGTTTCAAAGGGATACACTCACAAATGTGGATAATATCTCACTCTTGCTTCCACTTGGTTTGAATACACGTACTGTAAGTGGTTTTGGACAAAAGCGTCTGCAAACTGAATCTAATGTAATATATAACCTCGCATTTGTGATCCTACAGCTTCAGTGCACAAACGGGGGCATAACTTTATGTATTATTTGTTACTTTTTAGCTGCTCCTGTCTTATATGTTTTTTCATTGTCCTTATCTTTCTGTCTTACTCTATTTTCTCTTAATGTTCCGCTCAGTGCGACGGTATCATCTTGGACCTCAGCAACACCTCCTTGGAGGGAATAGCTGTGCTCAACATTCCCAGCATGCACGGCGGCTCCAACCTGTGGGGCGAGTCGAAGAAGAGGAGGAACTACAACCGCATGAGCAAGAAGGTTCCCGACCGGATGCCAGCCAGCACCGTCACGGACGCAAAAGAACTCAAATTCTGCATGCAAGGTGAGTCAAAGCAGATGAATGATGACTGTGCAATTTCAACTTTGCATCATGAACGAGGCAACAGTGTGTTTGGTTATTAAACAAATACTATTAAATGTATTTCAGCCACAGTATTGTAAAGAGCAAGCAAAGATTGTCAATGTCAATATGTGCCCTTTTTTGGCTCTTCTTTGTATCCGATCCGAGACCCTAGTGCAATCAAGACAGACTACAACGTTAAAAACCTGACGTGGTCTCTATCTGACTTTAATCTTACTTCAACTCAAGCCTGGACTATTATTACTTGTACAGCTAGTGGTTTATTATTACCAATCTGACCTCTGCCTGCTTGCAGTGCTGCTCGTACGGTGACTTTCCCTTCACACACTCCCAACTGAGAGTGACTAATTGAACCCTTAGACTCTGTTCTACATTCACAAAAAAAATCATATTTTTAGACTCTAATAGGGTCAGGCGGTGCACCACCACTATAATATCACCGTGGGAAACCCTGCACTGTAGTTTGAGTGATGTGATTTTAAATCCCGGTTATAACCAAAGTAATCAGCCTCTGCAGGGTGTCTGACTGGTTCCTGAATGTGTGGCAGCAGCTTGTTTTTGGTTCGAACTGAATATAGCACAAGTGTGATTCATATTATTACCTTCTATTCACTTCTCTCTGCAGCTATAATTTACTTAAAATGTACTTGTATTCAATGGTAGTTTTTCGTCCTGATGAGAGAAACCATTTTCCAGTCAGGTTTTCAAAATGCCTGCATTACCTTGTTGTTCCCTAGGTTATTATTTATTTCTTAATCAGACATCCTTTTAATTTATTCTCTAATCCAGTGATTCTCAAATGGGGGTACGCGGACCCCTGGGGGTACGTTGGGGTACTGCAGGGGGTACGTGAGATTTAAAAAAAAAAAAAAGGTTAATTAAAAGAAATACCTTGCATGATTACAAAAATAATCTTAGTACAATAAGTTAAATAGAAAACACAATTTTATATAAAAATATTCCTAGAACCACCAAGGGGGTCCTCATATAAACATGTCAAATGTGTGCATTGTATTTTATAGTTTTTCACAATATATCATTTTGTTCATTAGTTTGTTAAACATATTACTTCAATTGAAGAACTCCTTGGAAAAATCTGTTTTATAAAAATGTTATGTTATTTTTTCTCATGCATGAAGATGAAAATATCCTTAGTTTGTTGTAATTCACGAATGAGTTAATAAATCACACACTGAGGGAACATCACTATATTGTAATTATGTATATAGGCTTTTTCGATCAAAAATGTTCGGGGTCGGTCAGGGGGTACTTGGCTGAGAATTTTTTTCAAAGGGGGTACATTACTGAAAAAAGTTTGAGAAGCACTGCTCTAATCTACAAAACAGTATTATTTTTCTAATTTACTTCACACTGCTATCCATCTGCTTATTTTTTCAACTCTCCCAGTGTCACTCCATCACAGCTGGGCCTTTGACTCTTAAAGTTACATTTTCAAATCACTTTATTGTGGCCTTCATTAACAGACGCATCTTTCAAATTACAGATGTGAATTTGGAAAGCACATTTTGGCCCCTGCTATTCCTGAGGGCTTCTCAAATGAATGTCCAGGCTGTGTTAAAAGATAAACTTGTATCTTTTATCTGCTGCTGCTGTACACATGCAGGTCAGTTTACTCATCGCAAGGAGTAAGACTGTGCCTTAGAAAAGTATTTCCTCTGTGGCTCTCAAGCTTTTTCAAGACTGAGAAAATAGGAAGCTTTTGAAGAAAAGATGAATGCATTTTGGGAAATGTAAATCCTAATGTTTTTGGAGCTCAACCAAATCGAGAATATATTGGCCTGTGACCAGGGTGTCCGCGGGATCTTAAAAAGTATTAAAAGTTGATAAATCAATTTAGCGAAAATGAAGGCTATTAAAAAGTATTAAACGGCATTTCCGAAGGTATTACATTTTGTAGCTTGTTTCCAATAAGTATATAAATGGTCCAAAGAGGTTGTATTCTACAGTCTGCCTGAATGTAATCATTGCGTAGGTGTGTAGTGTGATTCTGTGTAGTTTAGTTATGGCATCCCGTTGGGTTTGACGTCATCTGAACAGGACATCGCACGCTCACTGCTTGATAGCGCGTGAAGCTCCGTTTACGCCGGTTGCTAAGCAACATCGTTATGGGGAAATGCAAGTCTGCGTCCAAATGGTTGGAAGATAAGGAGGAAGGACAATAATACTGTATATACAGGGGTGCACATAACTTTCTCAGTGAGGTACTCAGATGAGTACCTGGAGTCAGTGTTTGGTACTCCAACTTGTGGGGGGGGGGGCAGTGCTAGTGGAGTATTTCAGGAAAGTCGACGGGGGACGGGGGGCTAGTGGGGTTGTGATCAGCTGTTTTAGCGCAGTACTCCAGTGAAGGGGGGGAGTCTCCCTCCGCAGCCGGTTGGCGTAGTAGTATACGTCGGTACGCAAATGCGCTTTGTGACACAAGTGACGGTACACATTTCAGATTGTTGCCGTGCATGCGTACCTGTTATGTGCACCCCTGTGTATATAGTCAATGTGAGGTAAAGTGTGTCGCCAATGTAACTGGTTAAAACTCGAAGTGGCGATGAGGTCTTCAAATGTATGGAAAGGGTCTTAAAAAAGGTCTTAAAAGGTGTTACATTTGACTTCAGGATTCCTGAATATAGCCTGGTGATGCTTTGATTATATATTTTTTAAACTTCCCCAGTCCCTATAGCGTTATTTAAGTCAATATGAAATGTTTGATGAACTCCCTTGAATGTACATAAGTTTCAGATTTATTTGACTACCTAACTCTTGTGTCATTTCTTTCTGAGATCATGTTCTTCCTCAAAATGCCTCTTGGTCGAGTGAACAGTTTGGTCCTTGATGCGTGCGCACATGTGACTTACAGGGTTTATATCAAGTCAAGGACTTCTCTCACGTCACAATTTCTTCTCCTTTTCCTCTCTTCAAACTTCTCCCTCTTCTTCTACTCCTTCTTCTTCATCAGGCATTTTATATGTTGCAGCAACAACAAAAATCCACCAGTAGCACGAACGTCTAAAGAATATTATATTCGTATATGTATCTTAACATATAATATTATAGCTGATTTGTTTGCATGTTTAAACTAGATGAAGGTTCAATGAATACAGTTGAATTATATTCCTTTTTTCAGTTATGGGGAAATTGGTAGCCAATAAAGCCAACTTAATTGAGAACCACTTATTCAACATTTTTTTTAACTGTTTACCAGTATATGTTTTCTCTATAAATAACTCCAGGATGAGTGACGTCCAGCCGCTGGTTAGGTTTGCTTTTAATGTCCAAACCTTCAAATAAAAGCCACTTTATGCTCTCGTCAAGGTTTGTTCTCGATCATCCAATGTCTGCCTGTTTCTCTTCACTTCTCCCTGCTGACTGAACTAAACCTTGTTTCCATGGAGATCTCAGGGCTACACTGAAGTAAAGACCAGATGAGAGGAAGAGCAAAAAGACAGGAGAAAAGGGAAGACATGGTGAAAGGAAATGTAGCGTAAGAAACAACAGCGGCAAGGCAAGTTTATTTATATAGCACCTTTCAACACAAGGCGATTCAAGGTGCTTTACAAAAATGAAAGACATTCAGACAAAGGCATTTAAAAGATAATAAAATAAACATTCAAGGAAAAAATACATGAATAAAAAAGTGCATGAATAAAAAGTTACAGTGCAGTTTAAGATATGAATAGTTCACACAGAAGTTCACACAACGGCTCAGTTTCAATTAAAAGCAGCGGCAAAGAGAAAAGTCTTCAGCCTGGATTTAAAAGTAGTAAGAGTTGCAGCGGACCTGCAGGTTTCTGGGAGTTTGTTCCAGATATTTGGAGCATAATAACTGAACGCTGCTTCTCCATGTTTAGTTCTGACTCTGGGGACAGAAAGCTGACCAGTCCCTGAAGACCTGAGAGATCTGGATGGTTCATAATTTAGCAGGAGATTGGGCCTAAACCATTCTACGCTTTATAAACCAGCAGCAGTATTTTAAAATCTATTCTTTGACACACGGCGACTATTATAAGTCAGTTTTTAAGGTGTTTGTGAGGTGATGGACTTTACCTGTATGTAGATGAAGTCTTTGAACTTATACTGCATGTTTTAAGTGACATTTGGGAAAGATATTTAAACTATTGTATATTTCTGACTGAATGCGCCGCTACTCTAATGAAGCTCTGTTTCCTCTTTCTGCGGAGTTCACATCCTTGTTCCTAATGTCTTGCCTTCCACATTTTGTTTAAATATAGCATTTTTTTCCTCAGTTTCTTTCCTTAGTTCTGTGTGAATTGCATCATATGTTCCGGTTTGGATGGGATTCAATGCTTAAGAGGACATATTTGGTTCATATTTGTATTTTGTGACTGTAAGCTCTTTCCATCCTCTGTCTGAAACCAGAGCCCAGTCTGTTCTGATTGGTTAGCTGGACGGCTCTGTTGTGATTGGTTTGTTTAGAGAAGTCCCGCCCCTTAGCCCCTGTTTAGAGAAGTCCCGCCCCTTAGCCTATCACATACAATGTGTTGGGTTGGAGCACACGCCAATAGAGAGTGTTACATAATGATGTCACTATGTTCCTGAAGTTTACAAAGGAGTCCAATGGAGGCGTTGTGTCTGGAGGGAACTGTAACCTTTTCAAACCATTAACGTGCAAAAAAAACTGCAGTTAAGGCCCTTAAATTGTTGGATAGCCCGTTTAAAGCGAAGGTTGGGATCTTGTCGGATGTGGACGGAGCAAGATGTGTTTTAGCCACCTTTTTTAAAAAGACCAACCTAAAAAAATCCATCTCAGTTTATGTGTATGCTATATCTAGATTATTTATAGTGAACAGTTTATTATGCCCTTTTCAAATGCGTTATTTCACCCCACATAACATGGAAGTTGTTGCTTTGATCCATTAGTTTAATTGTGCTGTTGTGTGACTTTGAGGACACGTACAGTGCAGTTAAGTAGATACAGTTCACGTCACAATGTGGTCGTTTTTAAGGCCCCATTAGCTGCTCCCTCTAAAGCCTCCACAACTCCAAATAGTCTATTTATAGCCACAGCACACAGATCAGACGTCTCACACCGCTCTGTGCACGCAGACAGTTTCCTCTCAGTGTACATGAAGCTTCGGCAGCCATTGACACTCTGTTCATCGTGTAAATCTTCCACCTTCAGTCTTAACTCTTGACGTAAACACGAGCTGTAATCCTTCTTAAAGAAGTGTAACCAACATGCTGTCCTCACTTGAACAAGGATTTTCCTGATCTCATTACATGTGCTGACCGTGAAAAAACATTATCCCTGCACATGGTAATACAAGCTAACAGCTATAGTCTAGGAATACCTGTTATTAGGTCAACATTTAAGTCGTTGTTGTTGTGAGAAAGGGGTTAATTCTGGGGTTAATGTTCATGCGTGTCCACATGATCCGTATTTCGTCTCTTTAAGCTAATTGGTGTTGTCTATGTGAGCAGACGTGCAATGCATTGTGGTAACGGTGCAGCTTGAGCTCCTCATTTACATAAAGTTGAAGTCTAGGCTACTTTATGCAAATCATCAAGCCGCCTCGAGAAACTCTACCTGCTGTCAATGTTGAATAAAGACAGTCTTAGTCAATGCATGACTTATTTCTCACCTGTAATGTCTTCAGAAACACATTTTGATGAACTATTCTCGTGATATTGCAGAAATGGTTTCTAAACGAGCTTCCATGTTGGTCCGAGCAAAAAGGCCAAGAGTAAAAGCATTCATCCAATCATGTGCGTTAACCATCAGGTGTCTAATGCTGGGGAACGCTGCAACCTAAACGTGGCCAAAATGCTGCGGTGGGCACGTTACATTCGTGTTTTGCTATTGTTGTATATTGTAATGCGTATATGAGAAGGTTACTCCACTAATTAGAGGATACGAGGATTTCATTGGTGTATGTGTCATTTATCAAGAAGAAAGGCTTTTCTGTGTCTTATATCATTTGGGTTTTGGAGTGTTGGACGAACGAAGAATAGTGTCCCCTTTAGGCTGAGTGTTTTTCGGGTGTATGTTTTCACATTTTATCAAATCAAATCAAATCAAATCAAATCAATTTTTATTTATAGAGCACATTTACAAGCGATTTTTGGTCGAGCCCAAAGTGCTGTACATACAATAAAAATGCTTTACAATAAAAACACTATACAACAAAAAGCAACAGCAAAAATACAAAAATTACCCACAGCGAAATGTCAGGAGTCATGCTCCGCTCTGACTAGAAGGCCAGAGAGAAGAAGTGCGTTTTGAGTGTGGATTTAAAAACCCCTAGGGTCTGGGCCGACCTCACATGGAGGGGCAGCGTGTTCCAGAGCCTGGGGCCAGCTGCTGCGAAGGCTCGGTGACCTCTGGTTTTGAGCCTGGTCTTGGGCACTACCAGCAGCAGCTGGTCAGCAGACCGTAAGGCTCTGGTTTGGGTGTAGCGCTGGAGGAGTTCAGCTATATAGGCCGGAGCCAGCCCATTTAGCGCTTTAAAAACAAATAAAAGGATCAATATATAATCAAAACAATAAATCGCAATCAACCTATTAATTAAAAGGTAAACACGTTGTTAGAAGGAGCTAAAAACGTTGAACCATTAATACAACCACAACCCAAAAATGTGTTGAATTATTGCTTTTTTTTATATTTCATTGAATTGCAACGTTGCATGTTTATCAGAATACATTGTCATGTACAGGGGTTCACTTTTTTCGTGGCCAACTATAATATAAAGGATAATTTTTGCAGTATTCATTTCCCCAGGTTTCTCTTTTCTCTATATACAGTAAGACAAAAAAAAACCTGTTAAGCCAGATGTGACCCGCTCTATCGAAATCAGTCGGAAGTCGCAACGGCTCATTTCAAAATAAACGTGGATTTGCGCAAAAAAAGAGTTCGGGTGTTTTGTTTGATTTTAAATAAACAAAGTCTTTCAGAATATGAAACTTTTATTTCCAAAATCACACGATCAATACATGTTTGAAGCTTGTAAAGGGAAGAAGACAGCTCTCCCTCGCCACTCTGCTGTTCCGCAGCGCAGCTCCCCCTCCCTCCGCTGAAATTATGAATGTAAGGCGTATAGTAATCATAGATAACACGGCAGGGTCCGTTACAGTTTGTTTTCATCTGATTTCAAATAAACAAAGTCTTGGCTTTCAGAATATTAAACTTGTTTCGGCAAATTCAGATGATAAATACAACTTTGAAGCTTGTAACGGCATAACTACAAGCGGAGAACGGAGTAACTTAACGTCACAGCAGGCATAACAACAGCCGGTGTTTCTCGTGAGTGTTTTCCCCGGGAAACAAACACAATACACAGAAACGCAAAAATACACAAACACACACACACACACACACACACACACACACACACACACACACACA
>CALSBZ010034883.1:0-10471 GCA_943591055.1 Gobionotothen gibberifrons
TGTTGATTTATTTTAAAGTAGAAAGTTTTGGAATTATGAAATTGTTTCAATTCATGATTAGTTAAATATGAAACCAGGTGCATTACATTTCCATATTATGTAACAAAGTTATTCATCTTCACTGAGCAGTGTTCTTGCCCCTGAAACAAGAAATAAATGAAAATAGTTTGACATCATCTTCCCTTTAAGAATACAATAGGGTACATATTATATGACATATATTACAAAAATCGATTCAAGCAATAAGCCAGAGTTCCCGTTAGAATATTTTTTCGCCGGTCAACATGTCCGTTAAAGTTAAAATCTTCCGGACAAAATTTGAAAAGTGCCGGTCAGAGGTCTTCTTTGTTATTTATTGAGCTT
Source organism: Gobionotothen gibberifrons (assembly GCA_943591055.1). Lineage (NCBI taxonomy): Eukaryota > Metazoa > Chordata > Actinopteri > Perciformes > Nototheniidae > Gobionotothen > Gobionotothen gibberifrons. Next base: position 364 of record CALSBZ010034883.1, read on the forward strand.
TAAAACAAATTGATATGATTCGATATTAAACAAACTAATTATAGTAGATTAACTATTCAAAAGTGCATAACACGGGAATAATAAACGGAGCGCTCTCTCCCTCTCCTGACAGCCCGTCAGTATCATGCAGCTCGCGGATCAGTATAATGAATGAGTGACCCGACAGTAAAACTAAACATATCTGTTACTAGTTTAGGTAGTTTGAGAGGTAATTAAAATAGCTACGTGTGATATTCTAACCTGAAGTGTGTGTTTTGTTCCGCTCATCGCTGCATGTGATTATGCAGAGCTGCGTGTCGACTCGTCAGCAGCAGCTGATCTCTCTCTCCCGTCAGATTAGACTTTACTAGCGTTTATGTCCATATCGATCAGATCTAGCTAGTTCTAGCTAATGATAGGACTACCTGCTTATTAAAAGACACCTAAACAATACGCGTCGCTATGCGGGTGAGGCCGCAAAGTATAGCGCGGCATTATGCATTTGTTTACATGCCCACCGGAACCCCAAGGCATTACCAACAGATCAACGCACAATCAACCCATACAGGACATCTCTTTCTCCACATTAAGTTGTAGTATATTAGAATTGACTATTCTTGTCTGTCACATACTCTTTTGTCTGTCACATTTGCGCAAATTGCGCAACTGATGCGGTATTGCGCTAAACGGAAAATATTTTGACCGGACACTTTGACCGGAGGGATTTAGATTTGCCGGTCTTCAGCATATTTTACCGGTCATAGTCCGGTAATTACCGGCTAATGGGAACTTTGCAATAAGCAGAGGAAAGGCTTTTTTCCAGAAACTGTAACTGAACAAGCCTGTGAGGCCGCTGTGCTAATGCTAAACAGCTAATGTTAATCACGTTGGTTATTGTGCTCACTGTTCCTACTTAGCAATAATGCCATTAGTTTAGAGCGGTAAAGTGATGACATATTTTTGTAAGCTGACCTGGAAAATAGCACCGCAAAGGTTCCTTCCACAAAAAGCAATGGGATATTCCCATTGGATTTTAATATATTGCAGAAAACAAGCTTTGGTAACGCTATTAACAAGCTATATCACGGTGTGCCCAAGCGGCAAACTCAGGGGAAGAGCCGGGACGCCAATACGGAAGTGCCACACACTGCAGTTCATATATTGGCCGATAGGCGATGGCTGCAGAAAGGAGCAATTTCCATAGACCCCCATGTTAAAATGCCCACTTTTACAGCAGAAAAAAACATGTTTCTACCCCTGGCTCCAAACTATTTTTTATCGATATAGTTAGATTCCACCTTCATGATTATGAATCTGTGAGTGTATTGTTTTCTAACACGACCCTTTTATTTATATTAGGTCTTAATGTTTTTGCATAAATTAGGGCGTGGTCACATGTGACGGCTCTGTCAAGTGACTGCTGCTGTTAGCTTCTTGTCTCTCTGCTAGCTGCTCCGTGAAGCTACAGACAGGCACTCTGCCTGCCCAGTTCATCCAGTGAACACAACTTGACCAGGGCCGTGTTTGTTTGTTCTTCATGCTTATATATCGGACTATTGTGACTCGCTCTGCGGTTGGAACAGACGGTGCATGAATGCGGTTTTGCGGTAAGTGAAATTCGAGTACTTATTTATGTGTTAATGATTTTAATCAGCTGGCGCGAGCATGGAAATGTGATTGGCTGCGATTTCATTTGAACGGGACGGCGTAAAACGAGAAGCATTCGGACCCAAGTACTGAAGGAATGAGGTATTTGCGGTCTACAATGACAGAGAAGAGACTGTCAAGTTTGGCTGTACTCAGCATTGAATCAAAACGCACTAAAGCTTTAGATCTTAATACCTTTGTGAGGCTTTTTGCTGAACAAGTTGGTAATCGCCGCATTCAGCTGTTATAGGCATGCCAACTTGATGCTCTGCTCACGGATGACTCGATGAGCATAACAAACTGTTAAGATGATGACCTTACGTGTGTAAATATATGTTTTTCTTTGTGGGGGTCTGCCCCCAAAAAACAGTTTTAATTCCTGAGAAAGTCAAATAAGACGGTGTGTAAAACTACACAGGGGTGTAGGGGTGTAACGGTTCACAAACAATGTCTCCTGCTGTGGAGAACACCCTCTCGCTAGGGACAGAGGTAGCAGATACAGCCAGGTAGCGCTTTGCTAACATGGCAACATAAGGATATTTGGCGATGCCTTTGGTGATGCCTTTTCAAATGTGTGCAAGTGTGATGTATTGCCAGCCACGTAACCAATTTTAGTTGAACAATGCCGACAAACAGCTTTGGTTCGGTCCACCTGTCTTTGTCCGTCATCCTTGTACGTAACTGCGAAACCAAAATGTTCCCAAACCGGAGACTTCAATGATGCTGGAGGATTTTCCAGCTCAACTTTATCTGCGTTCGCCATCTTGACAGTTCCTCAAATTACTGACTACATTTGAACGCATCTCTGTGACCAGCTCTCATAGTATGCCTCTCGTCCAATGAAATGACTTGGTCGCTCTATGACGCGTTGAACCCAATGTGAGCAAATTACTCTGAATGCTGCGACACAGCACCTGAGATTACTTCCAAAATGTTGTTCACGTTCTCAATTTATTACGTTTAACGTTATATTCGTTCGGTACACACGTGTACCGAACCGAAGGGCCCATACCGAATAATTTTGGTACGTGTACGTATACCGTTACACCCCTACTGCCCAGCCAAAAAAAAGTAACCACTTTGATTTAACTAGGCCAGTAAGGGCATTCCACTGGATAATAATGCAATATTTGTGACTATATGAAGAGATTGCATTTTATGACTGTGGATTTTCTTGCAATTAAACTCTAAAACTCTTCCAGAAATTATACAATTTGAGAATTAGCTTTAGGGGACATACCACGATACTTGTTATCTTCCAACATTGCCATACCACCAGTGATGGGAAAAGTATTCAGAATATTTACTTGAGTAAAAGTACTAATACCGCACTGTGAACATACTACATTTGTAGTAAAAGTATTGCATTGAGAATGGTACTTGAGTCAAAGTACTCAGTTACTTTCCACCACTGCATACTTCTAGCATTAGTTAAAAATAGATCTACGCTACCACTCTAAAAGCCAAGTCTGTAGACCAAAATAACATATACTGTAATGTGACATGCCATTTCTAACACATTATACCTTATCAGACACATCTAATATGTAACCCCATAACTTGGCTCATTCCTGCCTTGAGTCCATTGTACATGTCTCAGTGAACATGCATGTAGATATTTCTAACACAGAATGAGAAAGGGACCATGAAAGATGGATGAAAGGGAGAGGAAATGTAAACATGCGACAAATGAGATGGCAGGAAGCATCACACGGTCTCCCACAGTGATCAAAGCACAGGGGAGGAATGCATTACAGCTAATAAGCACTGCAGGAGGGTCATCTCCTCCCGTCCAAGGAATATCACACACCTCACCATTAGACATTTTTGCTAAGCTCACACTAGCAGACAGAAATGGAGATACAGGGATATCGACACAGGGAGAGATACATTCAGAGAAGACACAATGCCAAAATTAAATCTGTTTTGCCTTTCATTTCCGAATTATTCATGTTTTGTTTCATCCGGTCTGTAGTCATTTCTCCCGTTCTTGCCTTTGCCTTTGGCAGCTCGGGCCAGTCAGTGCGAAATAATTGTTATGGCTTTTGTCTAAATCTAATCACATACAGTGGGATCTTCATTATGTCAGCGCTTGCCTCAAAGGGGCTGGAGATGGCATTGTTTCTGACATGTTATTCCACAGTCTCAGACATTAGATTTTAATTCCTTTCAAGCAGATTTACTGTGTAAACGAATACCAGACGGCCGCTCCATGGTGGCCCAAGCATTCCGCTTTCCTTAATGTCATATCTGTCTTGAAATTATCACCACAAAGGCATGTTTGCATAATTTGTGGAAAATTGACTAGATTGTTTTCTCAGCCAAGACCAATGTACCTGTACAGATATAAGTGTGGTTGCATTGTGGGTAATGTAAGTGGTGGATTTTGACATGGAAGACAAATGTGTGGAATAAAAACTGAAACATCCCTGGTTCTGCTATATTGAAAATACAATTAAAAGGTTCAAAATTACACAAAGCAGGCAGCCCAATAGATCGCTTGGTAGAGATAGTGGCCGATGTACTGGGGCTGGTCAAATGTCATACGAGTGTCTTGAACATGGTGTCAATGATTTAATGTTATGTTAACTGTCCTTAGTGATGTGTTGAATGGAGCTGCTTTAAAGCGAGAAAAATGTCAGATTTGATCTGACAATACAGTATTATCGTATTTTATCGTATCATTGAAAAAAAGAACAAAGCAAAACATTTGCAATGTGCTTTTCATCATGAACACCATGGCTGAGCACTCTACTTCTTGTATGTTTAAGACAATATACCTGGCTACATATACAGTATATATATAAAATATCAATGGCAAGCTAACCTTAGAGCAGGGGTAGCCAACACTTAGTCGCCCGCAAGGGCAACGTGAGTCGCCCGCCAGGCATGTTCTAAAAATAGCTCGCCAAGCAAATCCAAAATGTAAAAAATACACAAAACTAAAAAGGAAATGTAATTAAAAGAATCTACCCTATGCATAAACGAAACCTCAATCATAGCGAACTCTACCTACTTACTACAACTCTATATCTATCCAACACCCCTCCTCCCCCCACAATGAATATCGACCGATCACGTTCTTGCTTGATTTGCGGGACCAGCGTTGCAGTCGGGAAGAAAAGCAATGTGGAGCGGCACCTCACACTTCATAAGGAGTGTGACCTTTCCTTCTGGCAGAATCTACACAACACATCAGCCCCATTGAACAGCCTAGTCGTGCCAGCCTATACTGTACAGCACATGAGGGGCAGAGTTTTTCTCTGTGTGTTGCAACTTGCATATTTATTTATTGCACTTGACGCACACACACGCATGGCGTAATTTCCACTGGGGACAGGGGGGACATGTCCCCCGCACTTTTCGAAATTCTGTTTGTGTCCCCACACTTTACAAATATGTTTTTTTTTTTTAAACGCAAGCCGTCATTGCCACGGAGGAGCACACAGCCTCTGTGAGCGAGCGAGAGAGAGAACGAGTGAGAGAGCTAGGGAGAGCACACCTTTGTCTATTTAATATAAAAAAAGTAAGATAAAGTAAGAAATCATTCCAATGTGTACTACTGTATAGGACAGTAAAGAAAACAACAAACAGTTTGAAAGGGGAGTGATTAGTAAAATATGCATGAATAGAAAGAAAGAATGCTAACTAGTTAACGTAAGATATGAGTCCAATCCAAATCCATAAATTAATATTGTGCTCAAAGTGCACCAGATTGATGCATTTGACAAAGTAAGGCGTGAGTTATTGAGATAACTGAATCCAAATCAATTCGATTTAGTGGCCTTTGGTGCAAACTTTAACCAAATACTGAATACTGAGTACATAAAGTAAAGTAGTAAATACTATGTTTTTTGTATAACCGTTCCCACTGAATGCAACTGCTTGAAATGAATGGTATTCTAAATGTTGGTTATATTTCAATCTTTAGGCCATGTCATGGGTCACTGTTGGCAGCCTTGGAGGGGGTATTTTTGCCTTAAAGTTTATTGGGGAATTACAGTCTGTTTTCATCCAGAGGGTATCTGCCCAAGTTATTCTGACAAAAAGTCTGTAAAAAGTGGTAATCAGTCAGACAGAAGGCATTCGTAAAAAATTGGAACTTGGGCAGAATGTAAAAGGAGAGCCAAGGTTGAGTGTTCTGTTTTTCTAACAGATGGAACAGAAAGGTAGTCACAAAGAGAGGTTTGTGAACATATTTGTACTCCTTCAAGATGCTTAATTAAACTATACATATACATTTTAATTACCTGATGCAAGTCAGATATACTATAAGGTGTATCTGTCAGGTCATGATGACTATAACACCTCTCATTAAAGGAATATGTCTAGAAGACATTAATACTTCATAATCTAGAGGAAGTAAAAATCGTTTTTCTGCAGGAGTATTGTTAAAATGTGTGTGTGTTTGTGCAGAATGTTTGTGTAAATGAGAGTTTAAACATGCTAACAAGCGAATCACCAAGACGTTTGTGGCACACTTTTAACAGTTCCAGGTAAATCTACAGCCAAAGTAGATCGTCTCTTTCTCAGAGAAAAAATAAATAAAAATAGGGTATCTGTTGGAAGCCAAATGGTGCTTCTTGGTGGGCAGTCAACATTGTTGTTTTAATAGACTTTGATTGTGTCTTGATATTCCTGAGCTGCTGAAGTGGTGGATCCAGGGAATCACTAATCCTTCTCTAATGATGATGGTGTTTTAATGAAAGCCTAATGACACTCTTAACACCCTGGTGTACTCACTGTCAGCATCTGCCAAAACCAGAGAAAGATGAAGAGGGAAAGAAGAAGAGAGACATGTGGTATTAAGAGACATGACTACAGACATGTTGGGGTGAAGACACTGAAGTGGCCTCTCAAAGCTCCCTAATCCATAGACACCAGTGAAGTGCTAGAGCTCCCATGTAGTCTAAGTCTTACCCTATATACGTACTATAGACACTTCAGAGAGTTCAGTGTTCATTATGAGCCACAATGAGCCACACAGCATGCCAAATGACACTTAATATTAAAATGGATTTGTTAAATATACATGATGGTAACCGTTATGGGTGAGACCAATTGAAATTTCCACCAAAAACTTGAAGTTCTCAATATTGTGGCTAGTGATATCTTGTAAAGTAGTTCCAATGTTTTGAGACCGTATACATATGTATAAACTGCATCCACATTTGTAATTGGAAATCGATGAACTGCATTTATTTTGCACTTTCCCAGTCTTTGCTACCCCTGAAATTACAGCGCAACTACGTGCCAACTGCAGGGTTACTAACATTCACACACACTAACACACATTTGTGATCTGCTTTATCGAAATCAAATGTGGATATATCAAAGAAAGTTGTGTTTTGGTCATTTTCGGGGTTTTGGTTGATTCTAAACAAACTAAGTCTTGGATTTAAGGATATGAACCTTTTATTACCATATTTTGATGATAAATACATGTTTGAGGCTTGTGAAGATGGGATGACAACATCAGCGATCACCATCTCCTCCGATCACAGCCACCCACCCCCCTCCCTGAAATAATGACGTGATAGTAACATGGCAAGGTCCGACACAGGTTTTTGTCTAAGTTGAAATAAAAACAAAGTCTTGCATTTGTATGAATAGTCAAGCATTATCGCAGCATTCAGAGGATGTATACGGCATTGAAGCTTGTCAACGTACGATGACAAGCAGAGAATTGAGCAACTTAACGGCAGAGGCATTACAACAGGTGGTGTGTATTGCCTCAAAAACACACACTCACCAACTTTTTGCACAGAACATTCCTTCATCCGAGAAAAATAAACCACATCCTCTTTCTGATTGGAGGACAACCATCTATACAATCACTTTACCAACAGCTTAATTTTGGACAAATGTCACGGTAAGGTCATGGCTATCTGTTCTAGTGACAAAAACGTGACAAACAATGCCTTTAGTGAGTTGTACATACATGCATATTAAAAGCCTGCTCTGGGACCATCTCTTCTTTAGATTGTTTCTTGTTAGTCTTCAAAAATAACTCCTGCCCTGGCCTTTGCAAGCCTAACTGACTGCCCTTTGATGTGCAAGAGGATGCAGGCAGGCAGTACGTTTTTTCCATAAATCTATCAATGAGATTTGGCTGTGCATAGATTATGAGGAACATTTTAATAAGGTCAAGGTTTTATTAAGGACAAGGCTATACAAGACCAAACCCTCCACAAGCTGTGCGGAGAGCTGAACAGAATACTTATTTCCCTTTGTCTGGTTGTTGCAATACAGGGAGAGATCAGGAGTCAGAGGATAGAAGAAAGAAAATACTAGAAAGGTGATCATTTTCGAACTTAAAAAATTGACTCATGGGGACCGTACCGACAAGCTGTGAATCACTGTTTCAAAGGGGTCCTATTTTGTGATGTTTTTGGTTCATATTTGTATGGAAAATAACGTGTTTTTTAAAACTTTTATCTCAATATTTGTAACTTTAATTTATTTACTGCTTTGGTGTGTTCTATTTTCTGACTTTTATTTAACTAATGGATAACAGGATACATACTCTTTTTAATAAATCTGTACAATTCATTTCGAGCGAAAATGACCTCAATAGAAAGTGTCCATTTTATTTTCTCCCATAAATAAATGCAGTTTAAATTGACATTAAAACATGTCAGTCAACTGTAAAAGCATATCTCTAAATGCACATAATGCTAAGAGTAAGGGAAAAGCATCGTGCTTTTTATTAACATAAGGGAGAAAAAGAGGTAAGAAGCCACAGAGAAGTCATCAGACGCCCACTGGGTACATTATTCACAGTGCAGAGGTTGTGGCCCAGAAATTACTTCCTCTAACCAGGAAATGAAGAGAAAGCAGCAACACACCAGGGTTACACACAGCTGTGTATATAACCCATACAGGTCATGCCACTCACAATTACTTCCATTGTGTGAATTTGGCCTTGGCAGCATGCTGTGCAAAGCTTCCTCAAGAGAAGCCAGGTTCAAGCAGAATTAGGCTGATTTCCATGAGGGCCGTATGTGGGGATACTGATTTAAATGCCAGCAATCCTGCCCAGGCCGTATGTGAACCCATGCTGGCCCTGCATGCTGTATATCTGTTCTTGTGATTTTTAGACATACAATATGTATGAACTGAATGTAATGGGTAATTTTGAATAATAATACATCGTAATCCATAGAGTATCTATGCCACAATTTTAGATGCAGATGTTGTTAAACTAATACGTTTGCCCTGTGGACCAACACTATAAATTGACGGGGAAGGGGGTAGCAATAAAAATAACACCATTAAACAGTTACACAACAGTCTGTGGTGGCCAGTGTGCTCTTCTTTGCCGTGGTGTGCTGGGGTGGAAACACAAACACTAGGGACACTGGCAGGCTGAACAAGCTCGTGAGGAAGGCTAGCTCTGTAGTGGGAGTACAACTGGACAATCTGGAGGAGGTGGCAGAGGGGAGGACGAGGAGGAAGCTCGACAGCATCCTAGAGAACCCCTCCCACCCACTCCACGCAGAGCTAGTGAAGATGAGGAGCACGTTCAGCCACAGACTCATCCCTCCACAACAACGCACCAAGCGCCTCGGACAGTCCTTTCAGGCCATCAGGCTGCACAATAAGGGGTTAATAATGCAAAATAAATAAAATTAAATCACTGGTCATAAATATACACTGTTTCCACAACCCATGTTAACTTTTCACTTGTCACTTTAACTTATTCCGCACTTTATAACTTATATAACTTTATAACTTAGATGATGACCAAATATGTATATATGCTGACAGTTATTTTACTCTTATTTGTATTCATCTCCTATTTTCATAGTCTTTTATTATTATTATCATTATTATTTTTTTCTTGATTTTATTTTATTTATTATTTATTTTTGATTTTATTGATCTGTGTGAATCTTTGCTGAACTGTTTTTTTCACGCTTACCCTGTTGCTGCTTTGTACAACTGAATTTCCCCTCGGGGATTAATAAAGGTTCATCTTATCTTATCTTATCTTATCTTATAACAGAAATAATATCGATAGCAGCGTCCCTAGCAACCACCTTGGTAACAATGAAAACATTGTATGGACACAATTTTCTGAAGTAATCTTCGTAATAACTAGCAAACTAAAGATCATGTACATCCACTGCACACATTATCTGAAATAACAACTCATATTTCTCGCATCAAATGACATTTTAATGGCCAAACTAACTTTAAAATAGGCATTTTACATCGAGAATAAAACGAAGTTCGGCCATGTTTTTTTTTTCTGCAGGGAGAAAGTTGAAGATCACGTGACATAGACGCCAGCCATTGGAATGAATGGTGAAAAAAAACGTAGGGGTCTTACAATTTCAGAGGCGTTTTTGTAAAAATACTACATCCCAAGTTGTGGACCAACGTAGTTATTACACGTTTTTTTGTGAGACTGGGTTGTCTTCACCACTATTCTTAAAGGTGAGGTGTCATGCTATTCCAGTTATTACCCGTCCCCTTG
>CALSBZ010034884.1:0-10438 GCA_943591055.1 Gobionotothen gibberifrons
GGGGATCCGTACTATACATTTCTATCATAAAACGTTGGGGTACTCAACATTTCCAGCTTCACAATAGACTCTATGAGCTGGCAAGTAGACTATTAGGCCTGATTATCAAGAACCTCAGCAATGCAACGCCAGCGTAAATATCCTGATCAATAACGGATTACGTAATGTACATTTCTCTCATATTACATGTATGATGTTTGAATAGATACAGAACAGTTTGGCTAATAGAAGAACAAGATTTTGAGCCAACAAACTGAATAATACTAGTATCAACTTAAAGGTGATGATATGTCAATGTTGTGTGCGCTGGGGGCCCTAGGGGCCAAAAGAGTGGTCCCCACAGGCTGCAAAGCACTTCAGATCTGAAAGTCTGCACACATGTCAGACAAAATGTCCCTACAAGTTTATTATTCTATCATAACTATTGCAATAATTGCATGCATACTGTTTTAGATTTTCTTTTTCTACACCTTCTCAGAATGTGCAAGATGTATTTAAACCAACATCTGTCCAGCTGCTTCCCTTGTTTCCACTTTAAAAGGAGACTTTGCTGGGCCCAGACAGCTGTTAGGTGCCGGAACTCTCTTCCTTTCTCTTTATATTGTTGCACTCTATTAACAGCAAAGATCTTCAAAGAATGAATCTAGAATATTTCCCAGTGATGATCAGATTGAAATGCCCATCCCTATTGAACGGCAGACTGGCCATGAAGATAAACCGGTTACAGAGCCTGTTTTCCAGGAGTGTACTTTAACTTGATGACTCCTCTGCTGCTCAATCTACCATTACAACATTCGGAGGCTATAACAGGAGCAATAGTCAGCTCTGTTTTAGGAACATTGTCACAATTGTTTTGAAATCGAATTAAGAATAGGCAGAGCAATTTGGATGGCACACACTAAACTGATGAAAACCCTTTTCTCAAAAACTCTTAGATGGAATCATTAAGTATAATCAATGTGGTATCATTTGAATAGATGCTTCTTTACACAGTATCACATTTGTGGTAATAGTACTTGAGCAGGATTGCTAGATGGCTAAACTGATTTGACAGGATGTTTGACATTTTTAAAACAAACAGATGTATAATTTATTAAACTAAACACATAATGAAGATTAAAGCTGCTTTTCAAATACATTTGTTCTCCCACACTTGCGCTCTTATTCCATCCCTGCAGCTCAGCCTTTTGTGATATCCATTAGATTTGTTCCATTTTAAGAAAATAATCCACTATTTCCAACAATTACAAAAGCAACATTTCTGTCAAATACATTCCACCAGGCATCATACAGATATAACCTCATTTTGTTCATCATATATTTAGAATAGTTTGTGTAACAGAAAATACGATTATCACTATACTAAAGACATATTTTGCTCTTATTTCTATTGTTTCTACAACTTTCTTCTACAATACGTTGTTGTATTTTTACATTGGAATATCACTTTTTGCTGTTATTTTGGTAACACTTTATATTAAGGTACACAAATTAACCATTAACTAGTTGTTAATTAACATGCATATTAGCTCTTTAGTATTATAAAACACTTATTAATGCCTTATTCTACAAGTAATAAGCCATTAGTTGAGAGTTTTTCCTCAATAACCCTCTAATTAGTGCTTATTTGTTGCAAGTAAGGAAGTTGTTGTACATAAGATTGGGTCTTAATATGCTCTGCTCAGTATGGGCCTAATAAGGCAGTAGTACTACAAGAATAGTAATTCTCCCATAATAACACTTAACAAATATGATCTATTCTTATGTAACAAGACATGAAACTATAAGTGTTAATTGTGTCTAAATAACTCAAAATTAGGTATTTCTATCGAAGAACATGTTCCCTATTCTAAAGTGAAGTCTTGTTCATAACCAATAAGCTAGTAGTTTGACTCGAATTAGGTATTTATATCGAAGAATATGTTCCCTATTTTAAAGTGAAGTCTTGTTCATAACCAATAAGCTAGTAATTTGACTATAATTGACCTGAACAGGTTCCCTATTCTAAAGTTGCCTCCTCTTCACACTTTGTAAAAACATTATAGCACACAACTACTGAAATGAACCTCAACAGCACATGAACAAAGTAGGCTCACGTTGAAATATCTGTTTTATTAATGAACCACTATAGAGAGGTTCAGACACATACCAAAACATGTCAAGTTTCTCCAAGGCTGAGAACACATAATGCAGCCTGTACTTTTTTATGCATTTGTGATCATACTGTGTGACCTGCTTGTATGTACTTGCACAATAGGTGTACTGTTCTCTCTATGTGTTGTACTGTCTCAGTGTGAACATAGATTAAACAGCCAGCCAAACTCTTTTGAGAGCCAGGGAATGAGCAGCCATGCTTTTTTATTGACTTATTTGCAGTCCACTGACATTCAAATGGAGTGAAACTATAAAACAGAAGTTACAAGGCACTTAATGATCTCATACAGGCAAGTCAGTGTAACATACACAGATTAAAACATAGGACCGCTAAGTGTAAACAAGGTCAATATAGCTAATGCTAGCTAGGTGTGCAATAAGCATGTATACTTACAGGCTAGTATGGCTAACGCTAGCGCGAATGCTAACGCATTTCCTCATTGAGTTTAAACATCTCCAAATGTCATCACATAAACACAATACATGTTACTAATCCTTACAGTCCTTACACTTACAGTCATTGCTTTCTGATGGACTTCACCCATTTACTCTTCAGGTTGCTTAGGAAAATTAGAAGCCATGTCCTGCCATGCTATTCAGTTCACTTTCTCCTACTTCCTGTACCCGGTTTCCTGTCTAACCTTCAGTAGGCCTACACATTTTACAAAAATATAAATGTGCAATAGATTGTACGGAGTATGCTCTATTGGCTAAGTGCTCCTTCTACAGAGACACCAGCTTGGATTCTTATTGAATCGGCCTACTGCGGTAAAACTTCATTACCGGCTTTGCTTGGATCAGCTCTTCCATTGGAATTGTATACCTACAAGAGTAATCCATTAGTATATCATTCTCTTAGAATCTGGGTACAGTGTAGGAAACTGTTTGGATTACATATGACGATCACCGATTTACTCGAACCATATGTTCCCACCCTCTGTGATGGATTCCGCTTTTAAGATCTGGAATAATGTGGGAATACGTAGTTTTGAAGATCTGTATATAAACAAGGTATTTGCCTCATTTAGTCAGTTGACAGAAACATTTTGTATTCCACCCGGACATCTTTTCAGATATTTCCAAATTCGAAATTTCACACGTAGCAAATACCCGCAGTTTCCAAATAAACCAGCGGAAACAACCTTAGACAGAATTCTTGAAATAAATGTGCAGAATAGAGGAGTAATTAGGGTGTTGTATAATGTACTTTCCTCCCTGCATTCTCCCTCTCTTTCGACAATCAGATCTCAGTGGGAAGATGATCTAGCATTTGAAATAACAGATGATAATTGGCAGTTCATCCTTCAAAGAGTTCACGCTTCCTCAATTTGTTCCAGACATGGCCTTCTCCAATTCAAGGTATTACACCGCCTTCATTTATCAAGAGAAAAACTAGCAAAGATGTATCCAGGGGTAGATCCCTTATGCAACAGATGTAAGTCAGTAACAGGGTCCCTCATCCATACTTTCTGGACATGTCCAAATCTTCATAATTATTGGACATCCATATTTGATACGTTTTCTAAGATCTTTAAAGTAAAATGTACCCCTTCTCCTCTTACTGCAATTTTTGGAGTCGTCCCGGACGACATTGTCCTTTCCAGACATTATTCAAACGCTGTTGCTTTTGCTTCCCTAATTGCTAGGCGACTTATACTCATGAGGTGGAAGCAGGAGGCGTCTCCCACTCATGTCCACTGGGTGACAGAACATATGATGTTTCTACACATGGAGAAAATAAAGTGTACTTTGGGTGGCTCCACTTGTAAATTCTATAGGACCTGGCAACCATTTTTGACGTACATGGAAAGTTTGAAACTGCATACTCTTCCCTAACGGATTTATATTTATAAAAATAAAAAAAAACGGAATTAGAACACAGATTTTCTATAGTCAACCGTGATTAACATGTATCTCGACCTTGTCATATATTTTATTTTATTGTATTTGTATGTGTGCTGTGTTTTCAACCATTTGTTTGTTTATTATTTCTTGTCTTATTCTTTAGGGGGGTGGGAGGGTTAACAAAAAATGGACAACCTGCAATTTTTTTGTCACTGAAACTGAAACTGTATGTGTTGTTTAAGAAAAAGGAAAATAAAGTTAAAAAAATAAAATAAGTGTTTTATAATGACTAATAAAGAGCCAATATACTGCTAATATGCATGTTAATTAACAACTAGTTGATGGTTAATTTGTGTACCTTAATATAAAAAGTGTTACCGTTATTTTAACCAGATGTTCCTGCAGGTGTCACCGTTTCATCTTTTCTCATATTAAGTAGTTTCTTCATAGTTCTGATGATGATGCTTGTATTTAACAACTCAGCCTTTTTAACATGAATGTGCTTAAAGCTGGAAAACAACACATATCAAATGTCTTACGTGACTATGATCTGGCACTACGTTTTTATGTATGTTTGTAAAAACCTATGCATTACAAATGTTTCTACCACCCGAGATATGCAACACAAGAAGCAGGCTGGTGCAGGGCATGATGGTTAAATATATGGTTTGTCATATTATATAGTTTTATGGGATGAATGTGATCATGATTAATTGTCCCTCTGCAGAGGTGGCATGATTTAAATCAGGTGCACATCATGTCTTACCCCTGTCTGCTTAGAGAGGTCGACTGTGACGGTGAAGTTCTCTTTGTCCGTCTTCCTCCTGTCCGCCTCCGGCTCGTGTGGGCGGGGTTTACGCTGGTTTGTCACGGCGATGCCCTCCTGCTCTGCTTTCTTCTTGTCTTCTTCAATTTCCTATTGACATCAGGTGACAACATGAGTGATATGAGACTACAGATTTGTCCAAAATATATTATCAAGGCTAATCCTGAGCACATTTTGGGCATGTATGTTTGAACCCCATAACCAAAATATTATTTTATTTTTGTACCTATTAATTACACATCACTCTAGGGTCATTTTGATGGATTTGAATCAGTGCAGATATGGTGAAAAACATTGAATGAGATCACCACCCTATTTAGTAAATTGGTGGGTTGACCATATAATTGAATTCAAACCGTAAACCGATTGAATGGTAATAGATTGTTGGGGAAATATTTCCCAAGGCCCATAACTTTGACCCAGTGTATCAGTTCAAACTGTCCTGACTGAGCACACACACCTGTAACCTTGGCTGCTGTGCTCTCAGTGTTTTGTCTCCCTGTTCCTGCCTGTTGGCGTCAGCTGATAGAGGTGTTGTGATTCTATCTGGTTATGCACAATGTGGATTATTCTCTCTGAACTAGCTAAATACATGGGTCTGGGGTAGAGATCTTCAGAATTGGTTTGGCATCTCAACCGTGTGGTCAAACCGTGGCCCGTGACATGTCTTGTGAATTCTCCGGCCGAAGCTTAAAATAAACCGTCAGTGTTTGCCATCAAAGCTCCAGCTCTCCTCGTGTCTCTGAGTCCTGACTCCAATTGCTTCAGACGTTTCCCCCACAGATATGTAAAGTAAAAGCCAATCTTTTGCAGTTATTGTGAAGAAAAGCTTCTGGTTTAAAAAAAAAAGTCAGGATAATCCCCTATATATATATATTTATTAGGGCCGGGACTTAAACGCGTTAATTAAGATTAATTAATTACACAAAAATTAACGCGTTAAAAAAATTAACACATTTTAATCGCACTTATTTTTGCACCGCGGAACGTTTCTCACTGGATGAGTTTCAGGCGTACCGATTATACTGGAGCACCAACTAACGTGCATGACTTCAGACAACAACAAACCAAAGTGAACAATTCAAACATGAACGAAGAAGCTGATGAGACCGCTTTGGTTGGCCCCGTGGATGGGACATTTTGTTTTAAAAGACGGACGGATGGAAGCGTCGATAAGAGCACGGTTGTGTGCAAATTATGCAAAAAGGAATTTGCATATCACCGCAGCACATCAAGCCTCAAGTATCACCTCAATGCTAAACATATAGCAGCTAGCGTGGACGTTAGCCCGACTCTGAGTACAAGGAGGACCCACACTCAACCAGATGACTGGTTTCAGGGCCAGGATAACTAAGTCCACGTCTGAACAAATAACCAACTCCCTGGCTCACTGGATTGCACTCGACTGTAGACCACTTGGAGTGGTAGAAGATGAGGGGCTGCAAAAAACTGTTGGTAAATCAACAAAGTCTGTTATGGCCTCTGAAGCAACAGAGAGATGTTTTCTAATAGTCAGGGTTTCCAATGTTCTGAATGTACTTGAAAGTATTGTGTTTACTTAAAAACAAAGTGTTATAGTTTACAGAAGGTCTACCTACCTATAGGCTACCTGAATCTCTGAAATGTACTATATTCCTAAATATGCTATTGCTACACTTTATGGCAACAATTGCACTTTTCTGTTGGTCTTGGTTAAGTACCACCTTGAAAAAAAATAAACAATGTTTTGTTGCTTAAGCTTATGTATTCAGTCATTATTCAATGGTATACTAAAATTCATGTGAAAAAAATTGCTTCTCACTGTTCTCAGGTCAAATATTTATATGCGATTAATTTCGATTAATTAATTACAAAGCCTCTAATTAATTAGATTAATTGTTTTAATCGAGTCCCGGCCCTAATATTTATATGTGAGTGTAGTGCAGATGTATCACTAACTGTGGGTAGATGCAAAGATACATTTAGTGAGCGTTTGTGTGAAACAGTCCTCCATACCTGATACCTCTTGACCAGAGCTTCATTCTTCTTCCTCAGGGCTTCGATCCGTCTGTCCAACTCGGCATCCTTCTCCTCTTTAGTCTTGAGATCCACCGCTGAAGACTGCCACAGAGAGGGGGGGTTAGGAGAGAAAGGGAATGAGTTTGAGGCCAGACTTTAGTCCATGTCTAATATTGTACGTGGTTAGATGGTCAACTGTCTCCAGAAACATTGTTACAAGTTTAACATTTGGTATTTTCCTGCCTTTCTATGGTTTTTCTCTCAATTACTCACCATAGCGGCTTCTGTCTTCAAACACAGGTGGCTGGCTGCTTGTTCCTCCTGCGGTGAGGAAGATGAAGACGATGATGCTGCAGCGTTAATCAGTCAAAGATTTGCCCATTAGTTGATTTACAATCCACTCAAATATGAGTTTTGCTCATTGTCCTGTTCACATTATTTTCTTTTTAAACACATTTGTATGAACATTGTTGGGGGGGAGCCAGAGATCTAAGAGTTTCATTGATGATTATTTTCTTTTTTAGAGAGCTAACCTACTTTATGTTGTGCAGTAATTATAATTTTGCGAGTAGTAATTCCATTTTTACTGTTGCAATATTTACAATAATAATGATTATCTACGGTGCAAAAAATGAATTGATCGATAATTATTTGCAGACCCACTTGGCTCCAGTCTGAAGGGTCCATGGCTGACCCTCTTCCCTTAGGACCTTTTTGAGCGGGTCTACTATTGAGCAGGCCACTGCATTGAAGTACAGGGTCCTCTTGAGTAATCAATATCATTCTTAAACTCATGTCTCCCTCTGTGACTCAAACTGATACATAGGAAACTGCTGGCTGATAGACAGGACGGCACACACATAACTGCAGTGTTTGATTGTGTGTACTTCTTTTTAGATGTACGTCTATGTTCCTATAGCCCTTAAAATAGTAAAAGGCCTGTGATTCATTTGTAGGTTGTTTTCATATCAGGCTGATGTTTAAACATGTATTCCTGCTTATTGTAATGTCTGGTCTTGATGCAGCAATATCTTTAAGACAATTCTCGTAACAACTTGTGACTACTTCAAGGAGTAAAGCCGCTGTGTGGACGGGCCGTTAGTGTGTCTGAGTGTGAGTGTGTGTGTGTCACAAGAACCCAAATGGATAGATCCTGCATGTGTTCCAAAGCTTCTGTAAGCGTATTAGAGCTGCAGACAGGGTGCAGATCAAAGTTACCTGGGTCACAACCTACAGTCTATGGTCACAACAAGTAACCACGGTACACAACGCACAGACTGACAGTGACTTTAAACAGCACTCTTATGAAGAGTTATGGATATTAATCCACTCAACTCTTCTGGTAGTAACGTTAAGCACATGAGCCTTGTCTGTACTGATGCAGAGCACTGACCCGCCACGATGGAAACACAACACACACACGAAACCACGGACACACAACCAAACAGCAGAATATAAACATGTAAAGGCGTTAAGGAGAGACTTTGTTTGTGTTACCTGTTTCAGGGGAGTTGTAACGACTGTAACGACCAATGCTGGACTCGTTGCTCTTTGCCAATTCCTGCGCCTCAATGAGTCCTCATAATTCGGCTTCCTGTTAGCTGCTAGCTAACTTCCTGCCAAATACTGACCTCCGTCTCGGTCGATTTAAAGAGACAGTTAACGATAAACTTCGTATTGCTACCACTTTATTAATACAGCAAACTGTTGTTGTTGTTTTTTGTTTTTTTTTTAACAATGACTTAGATAATTGTAACGAATATGTTTTCTGTGCAGCACAAGTTTGCAATTCGCCAACGGTCCACCAGAGTGAGCCAGTGGTCAGTGAAAACAAGCCTACATATTCTGCCCATGATCCTGCCGCCGAAACTCTTAAAGGTAAACACACAAGTAGGAGCCATCTTGTGTCATGCAGCTTCACTTTTTGATTTAAACATAAACTCAAATAAAATGTGCATATTCTTAGATTCAAATCAAGGCAATCATAAAATAAGCTCTGGGTATAGTATAAATAATAGTTATAAATAATTCCCAAACTTTTAAAATAATTTCCAAATTTCGGATGAATAAATTATAAATCTAACTTTTTTGTATCTATAAAGGTAAAAGTAACTATATAGCAAAGTGTAAAATGAAAAATGTGTTCAGAGTTAAGAGCCAAGTTAAGAGCCTTGGGCCCGTACACGGAGACGATAACAGTTGAATCCGCTAACGTTCTCTATCGTATAGACCAGTGGTTCTTGTCGTGTTATTCAATAACATACACGTGAGTTCAACTGTCACAATTACGTGTCTCTTTATTGGTAGCCCACATGCTAGAACACTCCTAGCTCACATGCCCGTTACCATAACATGTCGTCTCCCTATGACGTCACTGAACCGTGCCCGTAAGGCTTCACTACTATTGGCTAACACACACACACAGCACAATAACACCACATCTCCCTTTTTATGAATCAATGGGTAGACTGCCATTGACTCCACAGACCTTAGAGGATTATTCTGCCTCTGTAGGGTGGAAGTTAACTCGAGACCTTCATGAACTATATGTAACCCTATGATATTTTGTGTATTACACAACATTAATGCACAACATTATTAATAACCGATACTCTCTTATAAAACTCTATATAATATCTCTTAGGCTTCTGGTTTGTTTACAAGTCCAACCTAGCCGGTCTCACCACGGCTCTCCCAGACCTGGTTCTCGGGGTAGGTGGCAGATCTTGCGCACTGGGCTCCGGAGGTTCTGCAATACGCTGCTCTGGAACACCTCCTGAATGCTGCTCAGCTGCATCCCTGCCGCTCTGCTCTGACGAGGAGTACATGGGGATGAGATGATGGCGATTACGCCGGACTGTCCCATGAGGTCCCTCAAGAACGTAGGAGCGTGGCGTGTTGTGACTGCCACGGTTTTAGGACGCGTCTCTGTGGCACTCTATTGGCAACGCCAGAAATACATTTAAAAAATGTTTTCGTTTCTAAACCTAAAAACAACAATAGCCTATTATAACTTATTTAAACCACAGTTTAAATTTTCTCAAGCTTATTTTCATTCGTTGTAGTATTTTGATGTATGATTTATTTTTTAATTAATGTTATTCAATCAAGCCTCGAACTGATGGCACTTGTCCCTATAGCCTGTTTTAAATTGAAGTTGTCTGAGGTCCTTACCACCAGCTGCTCTTGCAGTAATAAGTTTACCTTGCTGTCCCAAATGTGCACAATGTAGTGACTGCTTTTCGTCTTTTTGTTTACTTAGTTGTGTTCTCTGTATTTTATATGTCTCTGTTATGTGTAAGAACGTGTAACGTTGCTGCCTTCTTGGCCAGGCCAGCATTGTAAATGAGATTTTGTCTCAATGTTTTCATCTGGTTAAATAAAGGTTAAATAAAATGTAAAAAATAAAGAAAGAAAACATTTATTTAAAAAGAAAATGGTTGAGAACCACTGGTATAGAAGGTTCGTCCACATGAGGCCGAAACGGAAATGCCGATTCGGAGCCCGAATCCGATACCAAAGTGGGTAGGTCTGAGGACGAAACGCTTGCGGCTCCATGTGTACGCCCCAGAGGTGGGACCAAGTCATTGTTTTGCAAGTCCGAGTCAAGTCTCA
>CALSBZ010034891.1:0-11272 GCA_943591055.1 Gobionotothen gibberifrons
TAGGGGACCTTTAAAGTGGGCGAAACGTCACCAGGAAAACAGCCAATTCTGGGCGGCTGTGTAAATCTAAAAGTAGCGTGTCTCTATCTGTGCGTTTCTGACTCACTTCAACACAGCTGCTGCAGGAAGACGCACGGCTGAGAGACGGAAAACAAGATAGATAAAAGAGGGTGAGAAAGGCCCGATATAGACATCACAAGCTGTGCTGTCCACTCTGCACCGAGGTGAAAAAAGAGATACAAAGAGAGATGAGTTAGGAAGTGTGAGAGCGCATGAGAGCGGCAGATGGACCAATAGAAAAAGACAGAAATGGTTTATAAAAAGAGGCTAAATCTGGAGCTCTTTGTCACTGTTGCATCACAGAGAGCTCCACCAGCACTTGGATCACACATGTTTTTTTGGGGTGAGCAGTAATATTACTTTGAAACGCAGCAGTGGTGACAATGTTAAAGTAGAGTCTGTCAGCTTTAATTCCGGGGTGTTTTCATCACACCCGGATGAACAGTGAGGAACTAAAGCCCTCTCTTAGTGCATGTTCTGCCGGGCTGCGGGTGCCAGAAGTGTTGGGACAGATTAAGATTAGGTTTACATTTGGAAAGTAGTCCCTTTCAGCATCAGGAGTCTGAATTTTAATATACACTGACAGGACTGTGCTAGTGTGAAGATAGCGTGTTAAATGACAGTCAGCTGGTAGCTAGAGATAAATGGTAGCACATGTTTTCACTTATTTGTGAATGAACCTGCTTCCATGAGGCCAAACGATCAAAAATAGGTTAGTTGAACAGTCCTGTCTAACATTTCTATTGGTTCTGCCTTGGTTTACATGCTTTAATGTTCAAAGAATGCTCTCATACTGTCTGCTTGAAAACTTTAAATCACCCACGCTCCATGTTAGGCACCTGTCTCTTTAACAGATTCTCCAAAAAGTCTGGTTTGATTGTCTTGAGAAAATGAATGTGGCGCACCTTTGCAAAGGTTGATCAAAATCCGTGGACAAGTGTGCGCACAAGCAACATTTCCAAACACTAAAACAAGGAGCACATAATTAAATCAATAGATCAGTTTGTGGGCTTAGAAAAAATCTTCAAAAAAACAACAACAATTAAAAAAAAACCTGTTGCTCAACTTTAGAATACAATTAAATACAAATAAAGCAATGAATGTAAAGAAAAATATGTATATGAACAAAATAAATAGAGCAAAATATCCACATTGTACTAAAATATACTGTATAGCAACAATTCATATATAAAAATGTCTATATTACATTGTATACAGTGGTGTTTTCACATAGACATCCACTGTAGTATTTTCCCTCTGTGAGCCCTGGATGATATTCTTGGTTGGTCAACGTTACCCAAAATACAGTTTGAAAATACAAACCGAAAGAATATGTAAACAAAGCAGTAAAACTGAATGAAATAAATAATCAATAAGTTCTACGCTGCTCAATGTTGGAGCATGTTATCCGGTATGTAGACGTCAAGGTATAAGTGAGTTAAGTGGAGGCATTATTTATAGGATAAGAGGCCCACAGTGAAGGCCATGTCTCATAGTGTGTTTCCAAGAAGAGCTTTACTAAGACCCGCTCAGGCCTTAAAGAAAGGCTCCATGTTTAACATTACATTACATTACATGTCACTTGTTGGACACTTTTATCCAAAGCGATTAACATACTCAATACTGTGGACAATCCCCACAGGGGCAATTTGGGGTGAAGTGTCTTTCCCAGGGACACAAAGACATGCTGACTGCAGTGGGGTTTGAACCTGTGACCCCCTGATCCCAACACCAACGCACAACCCACTGCACCACACGCCTCCGCAGATCCACATATTCCTCTAACCCAGTGGTTCCCAAACTTTTTCAGTCGGGACCCCCCAACCCGGTTCTCATCTATATTGGTAGGATTAATTGTATATTATTGTAAAAACATTACATTTTCTCTGCTAATAATAAGAAGATGCAAAGATCCAACTATCATTTTATATTTTATTATGGATTACACATGAACAAAAGTGAAAAATAGATTTAAGGAAAATATATGAATGAACACTGAACTACTATTTCTACTGCAGGTTGCAAACGATCACATCACTATACAACTGCTATTCCACACATAGCCTATCAATGGCAAGACCGTTCCCCTCCTCCTCCAAGAAGATTCTGATCTCATCTTTAAGCGCCAGCACCCTGGACAGCACTTTTCCGCGAGAGAGCCATCGGGACTCGCAGTGAAAAAGAACAGCTGTGTACTCGGAGCCCATCCCCTCGCACAATGCAGAGAAAAGGCGAGCTTTCAGTGGTCTTGTTTTGATGTAATTGAAGGTGGTTATAACATCGGACAAAACGACATTAAGCTCCGGACTCAGCTGCTCTGACGGCCGTGTTAAAAACTTCTCCATTTTGTAGATTTATTTTCGAGCAGTGTTTGTTTACAATTTCTTCCCGCGCCCCCCCTGCAGTACCTCCACAGTTTGAAAACCACTGCTCTAACCAGATACAAAAAGAAGGATTTAATTCCTTAGAGGCAAACCAGAGTGAAAGGAGATCCTTTCAGATTAGCTTTAGCTAGAGACATTAGAAAGTCCGCCAGAGGCAGTTTTGTCAACAAAGAAATTGCGATAACCTTAGTTTATTTAGCTAGCTAACTATAGCTAACATAATTTAGCGGCCAAACTGAATGAAATTAATAATTTATAAGCTCTACACTGCAATGCAAGAAGAAT
Source organism: Gobionotothen gibberifrons (assembly GCA_943591055.1). Taxonomy (NCBI): domain Eukaryota; kingdom Metazoa; phylum Chordata; class Actinopteri; order Perciformes; family Nototheniidae; genus Gobionotothen; species Gobionotothen gibberifrons. The sequence goes on from CALSBZ010034891.1 coordinate 2,730, forward strand.
GCTGCTTTTTATTCAACATTTCCTGTTTACAGCTTTAGCCTCAATGTTGTATGTTCAAGTTAAACATGAGTAAGCTGGAAACATTATTGATGTGAAAATACAGGGAAGGCCATGTCTCATTGTATGTTTCCAAGAATGTTATGTAGTATGTTATCAAGTTAAACACGAGTAAGCTGGAAACATTATTGATGTGAAAATACAGGGAAGGCTATGTCACATAGTGTGTTTCCAAGAAGAGCTTTCTCTGTCCCAGTGGCTGCTCAGGCCTTAAAGAAAAGACTTCCTTTGCTTATCAATTATGCATAGTGACCAGGAGACATTAAAAAGTGAGCCAGAGAAAGAGTTAACAGATCTAGCGTTAGCTTAATTAGCCAACGAGCTAAGTTACACATTTAACACTGGTGGGCTAGAAACAGGCAGGTGCCCTTTTCTGAACTCAAGGACTCATTCATTTCTAAATTACAACAAGTTTTGTGTGGGAAAATTGTCAACCCTTTTTATTTTAGATTCCGTTTGACATTGAAAGGATTTACAGCGATCCAAAGTTTTGGGGCTTATAGCAAACGGACTACAAAGCTGGTAAAACAAACAAGAAAGTAAGTTGTTACCTTGTTGTGAACACACTTTTAAACCTTACATACTGCCGGGAGTTGATCCCTGCTGGGCTCAATACAGAAAGTAGATGATATCTTTAATATGCATCCACATTTTTAAAGCTATATAGCCGGAACATTAAGATTTAATGCTGGTGTGATAATTTCACTCTAGTGTGGGTCTTTTAGATTCATCCACATGCCCACACATTCTACCTGAAACACTGACGTCATTATGAGGAAAAGAGTCCTTATCAAATCATTATATTTACTTACAATAATTCAAGTGAAAAGATCATTTGATAAGGCCTAAAAAGGCTATTGTGCTCACTTCAAACAGATTCACCTGCTCCATCCTGAGAGGAGTAGCATGCATTATGCAGTATTTTGTCTTTTTAAGGGCCACAGTCACTTGTATTACACAGCGAAGACAACGGGCATCATACAGGCATATCACGAGTATTCATTTTTTTAAACAGCATCTACTCTCTGAACAGCGGAGACTCTGAGTTGCTGGCTTGTAATTGTTGTTCGTGTTCTTGATGTTGTTTATGGTTAATTAATGAGATGGTGGATCAAAGGGAGAATCCCTGATCCCACTGGAAGTTTCGACCCATATCTCTCCTCTATCCTCCAGAAGCTCCCTCTACTTATCAATACAACATGGCAGATATAAAAATACACCATGGGAAAACGAAACAAAAAAGATCTGCAGTAATTTGAACTGCACGGTTACAAGACTTCTAATAGAGTTGTTTGTTTAATGGGTCTGCTGATTCTGGGTTAGGATGGTCCAGCTTTAAGCAACAGAAGACTCTAGCACTAATGTAACAAGGCCCCCATTTTAAGAGCAAGGACTTGCCTTTTAAATGTAAACAAGAGGTGCTTCCTAATGACTCACATGATGCCTCTTCACAGGTTTGATAGGATTATTTTACAACAGCGAATGCCTTTTAGAAAACCTATTAGTGCATGTCTTCCAGATTGTTTTATTGTTAAAACATTAAAGCAATGCAACAGAGCCAAATGGACCAATAACAAACCAGTATAGTTTGCTCATTGATGTTATCTCATAAAGCAATTCTGTTGGATCGTTGCCGTAATTGCCTATAGGATGTGTTTGCACTACAGTAACAGGTATCTATATCTCTATGTATGTCCAACCTTCGAATAGAAAAAGTACATAAAAACACCTTTGAAGTTCCTACTTGTGAACTCGAGTCAAATTGGTCATTATTTGCACTATGTTAATGAAAAACCATCAACTGGACGAAAGTGTAATTGCCTGAATTTAATTCAAATTAAACACATTATTACTTTGTATAACCTGTTAATTGATGTCAAAAAGTTATTAGGCAGTTGGTAACAGTTAACAATTAAAACAATTATGAAGTGCCTGAGGAGAGTTTTACCTTCATAGATTTACAGAGCTGAAAATCCTTCTGTAGGATTCCCTCTTTCATTATCTCCAGCTTCACTTCGGCTGCTCTTGTTATTTTAGAAAGGTATTCTAACAGCTGAAAGACAGTGACAATATATCTATGACACCCTTAATTGTCCATATACGGCTTTGTTGAATACTCCATTCTGATTGGTCAATTTGGACATTCCACAGGTTGTTTATTTTTCACTAAACAACAGCCTGCTGCTAAGGAGAAAAGACTGTTGCCAAGGAGAACAGACCGTTGCTAAGGAGAACAGACCGTTGCTAAGGAGAACAGACCGTTACTAAGGAGAACAGACCATTGCTAAAGAGAACAGACCGTTGCTAAGTAGAACAGACTGTTGCTAAGGAGAACAGACTGTTGCTAAGGAGAAAATATCGTTGCTAAGTAGAACAGACCGTTGCTAAGGAGAACAGACTGTTGCTAAGGAGAGAAGACTGTTGCTAAGGAGAAAAGACCGTTGCTAAAGAGAGCAGACCGTTGCTAAAGAGAACAGACTATTGCTAAAGAGAACAGAAAGTTACTAAGGAGAACAGACCGTTGCTAAGGAGAACAGACCGTTGCTAAATAGAACAGACTGTTGCTAGGGAGAACAGACCATTGCTAAAGAGAAAAGACTGTTGCTAAGGAGAACAGACTGTTGCTAAGGAGAACAGACCATTGCTAAGGAGAACAGACTGTTGCTAAGGAAAACAGACCATTGCTAAAGAGAATAGAGCGTTGCTAAGGAGAACAGACCATTGCTAAGGAGGATCAAGGGACTACGTGCATTCATATCAGTCCGCAGAAAGAAGTCCGGTCAATTTAAAGTCAGCTGTTGTCAACAAACATTAGTCAGAAAATACTGTGGAATACTTTCTAAACGGGGATAACAAAGGGCACACAATAATAATAACTACCAAATGCCAAATCCATGCTGTTATCATTTTTAGTTTCATAATTGAATTTACATTTAATTAAAAACGGTCACATGCTGGTGAGTGATCTTCAGGTTCAGTGAGGTGTTTCTGTGCTGTATCTTCAGCAGCTTGTATGCATTGTTCAGGCGATGTTACATCACTTCCTGCCCACCTCCTTCACTGGAGCCACAGATCAGTGTCACGCATTTCTGCAGAAACCTCGGTGGACATGTAAACTGGATTATGTAATTTGTTTTTATTACTCACAGAGAATGAAGAGCAACACGCAATAAAGCTGAAGATTAAAATGCTTACGCCTTCATCCCCTCGAGTTGTCTTTCTTCCCTCTTTGTTTTTATCCCCGTCAGCCTTTCACTCATTAACACTTTTTATGATTTCATTGTCTTTCCTTTCATTTTTCAGGGCTTTTGGGACAAATTTCAACTGGCCTCTTACTTTGACAGCTTTTAAAACCCACTTAGACCAGACAACCATGAAGATTAAAGTGGACCTATTATGCTATATTGGAAAAATATATTGTAGGGCCATACCTATACAAAGGGTTAGTCTGTGAAGTTTTTTGCTTAAGAGACCAAACCGATCACCCATTGTAGCCATGCCTCATACTGCTCATACCCCTCTTTTGCAGCCCTGTTAGAGAAACGCGGATTCTGGGTCCTTAGCTTAAAAAAAGAAAGAAGAGGAGGCGGAGCTAATGCCTGATCAGAATTCTACCGGAGATAAAGTTAAATTCTGCTGTGATAAAACGCCATCCTGTTCTAAACCACATCAAGGATTATTTCTGAAACAGTATGGAGCTCAAATGCTTTTTCTCTTGCGGGTTTATCACAAGGTGAGTTCCTTTTTTTATATCCTGCTTTTTAAACACATGTGCTCTCCAGTACAGGTTAGCTCTGAGTGTTAGCGAGGCTTGCTAATGTAAACAAAGACTACGTCCAAAACACGTCAGGCATTGTTTCTGATAGCAACTTTCTGTGGGTCCACCATCCGAAATTACGTTATATCGGCAGCAAATCTGTATCAGCTCGTTGTACCCCCGTTTTTAAAAGATTTGGCTTACGGAGGAAAAGAGAGAGGGTTTTATTTTCTGACGCTGCGTGAGTTCCCCGACACACCGGGGATACATATTTATGTATAAAAGACATCAAAAAGTGCATTTTGCATGATAGGTCCCCTTTAAGTTGAGAATACCCACTCATCCAGACACTCGCACATCTGGTGAATCTGGTGAAGCGTACCGTACATAAACCAGACATTACACAGGGTGAGAATAGTAATACAAAATAAGGGAAACCGATTAACTAAAAACTCAGATCATGACACGCTTAACGAAAACCCAAAGTCACGGTCAGTGTCAAAGGGATTACTGACATTTTTTTCAATATTGAAGAACCTCACGTTCATTTAGATCTCTTTTCCAAAAACTATTTACTGCCCTGTGCACAGCCGAGCAGAAAACATGACCAGAAGAGGAGGAAAAGAGCATCGAGCACCTTGGGATTGTTCTCAAATATAAACAAAGTCAAAGTCAATAAGTTGCATTAGCATCATCGTATTAAAGCTGAACTAGGTCACAGTGTTTCCCAGGTTAATTATGGCTGAGCCCCGTCCAATATCTATTTGTGTCTGGCAGGCCTCTAAGTGTCCAACGAGACTCGATGTGACATTTTCAAAAATCAATAACTTGGTGAGTCGGATATTTGTCTCAGAGGCGAGACAGCTGACAGCTGCTCATGTAAATCTGTGAATCTTCACATCTGGACCGTCAGTGGTGCTGCTGACACTGAAGGCTTGCAGACATATGCAGAATATTAAGGCAACTCCCAGATGGGTGGGAAAAATGAGTGATGGACAATTATAACCACATGCTGTCCCTCCTGTTGCAAGACATATCTGTACAAGGTTCCTTAGGGAGGGAAATGACCCAGAAGAAGTGGCAGCCATGATGAAAGCTGTTCAAGTTCTCTAAATAATAGGAAAGGGGCTTCAATGATTCCTTTGTTATCTCATTTAGCAGAGGATATACTGGACCGTGCTTTACCAAAGGAAAGGAGATCATTCCGTCCCACTGCTGATGCAATATTTAAAGTGGAACAACATTTTTCCGGTCACAAAAAAACGATCATGACCGACAAGCCAAGATCCTTGATTTAGCATTTTTATTCTAGTGACATATCTTGCTAGAAGTGCTTAAACGCTAATGACTGTTCTATCATCAAATAAAGTCAGCATTTCACGGTTTTTACTAAGTTAGATGGTGTTTCTTGAGCTCTGTTTCTTAATTAAACATGTTTGAATGTCCATATGCACAGTGAGAGATGTTTAGGCCAAACAAGTTATGGAAAAGTGGTTAGAAAAACAGAAAGGGCCTCGTTTTGGGGGCAATTCCGCCTTAAAACGGTTCCCTCTTCTGTGTGGTTTAGCCGAGCCATTTTACAATATTTCGGCGATAAAACTTGTTACATATCAGGGATGAGAAAATCCTTCGTCCTGCATCACAGGCAGATTTAATTCATCAGACAGTGACTCGACAACTGTGAGAACCCAATGGAGAATGACAAAGAAAATGGACAATAAATAAGTAAGCACCATTAAAAATGCACCACACATACATGTGCATACATAAGTGCAAACAAAGTTTGGCACACTGGGGGAATTATTTTAAGTTAAACCTACTTTCTCATTGGACGATTCCAACGAGACACCTCCTATTGTCCGTCAAATAGAGGACAACATCATGCAGAACTTCCAGTTATAGAAGATCTTCATCATGCAATGCAACCACTGTAAAACCTGCTCTGGGAACGTCTCTTGTTGCTGATAAGAGGTTTGAATCAGTGCAGCTGCAGAAAGTACAATTCTCTGCTCAATGTTCCCTTCGCGGCCCTCAACAGACCAAAAAACCTTCTTTCTTTGAATGTGTTTTGTGCTAATTGAGGTATTTCTCAAGCTCCAGGTGGCTCACTGACATCAATACATCATTACCACAGACAAATGAAATTACTCCAAACAAACAGCATTGTTTTCCTCTACACCATTTCTTGCATTGTGGATCAGAGACTGAGGGTTTAAGTACTCAAATGCATTGTTCATACATAACAAAAAGAGATGCAAGGAGTGAAATGCAAATATATCCTTTTCAGTAATCAGGCCGAAGAAAACATTGAAAACTTTCTCGGCGTTCCACTAGCTTCAAATCTGTCAGGGAATAATTCTTCCTTACTCCTAAGATATTTAACCTTATTGCCTGTTGACGTTAATAACCAACCCTGAGTCTGTTATCTCCTTTAAAGAATGTGCTGCTGCACTTAGTCTCAGTTTTATGACCGGTCAACTCTCGGTCACAGAGCCTAAGAGTCAGGCAAGTGATTGAGTGTCTCCAGATGTTGGGGATATCTCCAGTGTTCCCAGGTGTTTACGCACCATCCACCAATATGTGGATTAACTCTCTGTAAACTAGTTAAAAGGTCTACCGAGAAGAGAGGCTGGTCAGAATTGACATGGCAACCCACCCGTGCAGTCAGAACCTCTGGCTGCTGTGACTTGTGATGTGAATTCTCCGGCCGATACTTGTAATAAACTATCAGTGTTTGACATCAAAGCTCCAACTCTCCTCGTGTCTCTGAGTCCTGACTCTCCATTGCTGCAGAAGTTTCCCTTACAAAATCTTTATGCAAATACAACATCGCATCATCGATATCAATCTTGTCATCTAATTTTAAGCAAGTGAGTTAGAACAATTCCCAATATGATGATATGTTCATTTAAATGCTGTGAAGTGCTCTTAAAAACTGTCAAATATTCACAACCCTCAAGAACTGACACGACACTTTACTTTTTTCAAAACGAATAGACAACTAAGCATCACTCACCTCTATGAGTTTGCGCTCATAGCTGGCGGCCAGCTCCTCGATGTCCTCCATGGATTTATTCTGCGGGACGGGGGCCTGCTCTTCACTCGACTGCAACACACACAGAGCTGCAGCAGAACAAAGACAAAAGAGACGGCCCGTTTACTCAGAGGTAGATACTGTGACAAGTTGATAACACGCACAGCGGGGAACAACTCTTCTGACAACCAATTATAAACGCTGCGTTTCTGCCAATTATGCACATTGTGCTTTCCTCTGTAGCGCGATGTGTCACCTGCGGCTGTTGGATGCTTTTGTTCCAGCTGCGAGGAAAACACAGGTAGCAGCAGATCTATATAATAAACACATTACCAGCCGAGGCAAGAGCCAGGGATTTCCATTTTATTTAATTATTGTCACACATTCAAGTCGATATGAGTCACGCACGAAGACGAAGAAAAACTCTCGCAGTCAGAGGCGTGGAACGACACCTATATGCACACAAATACAAACACTATTCCTTTTATTAGAAAACTATACTGTCAAAGTGATAAACTCCCCTGTTCGTTGCTTATTGTTTCTTTCCACTACTGCAGGGCAAAGCTCCACTTCTGAGGCCGTAAACATGAACTAATCAGGTTCCCACAGCGGAGCAGGGCACAAGTCGGAGTTATCTATCTCTGTGGTGCTTGGTGCTTTCACCTCAGCGAAAAGCTAATTAACGCTCTCTTCCAGCGTGCTGCAACACCGAGACAAACACACGGAGGCTACAGTATAGAGAGGCGAAGTCCCTCCCCGTCCGGTGGACCTCCATGGGACCTTATTTCCGAAAAGATATGCATTGAAGTCAATGGAGAGAGAAAGATTATCTTTCCATCCCGTTTGAATTGTGCCACGAATTACACATATGATGTTTGTCAATTTAAAAGATCATTTTGCCAGTAAAAAAAATAGAAATGTGTCGTAAAACTGTGAAGTAACACTTTTTTTTGTGTGAAACCGCTCAATGAACTACATCTCCCGTCTCGCACCACACACCAAGACGGCCGTCACGTTGGCACATTTCACTTCTTTCTTTCAGAATGAGGTGAAAAGTATTAAAAGAGGTGAAAATCACTCCAAGTCTGGGCATGTTGAGAGCTGTACATACACACAAGGGGAGTTAGTCGGTTCGTAAGAGCCAGCATGCGGGACCGGGACTCTGGGATTTGTAGTCTTTCTAGTTGCGTATTTTTCATAGTCTTATATTTCAACAGTTTTACGACAAACTGTGACTTTTTTGACATTTATTATTTAAGATTGACAATCATCATATGTGTAATTCGTGGCACAATTCAAACGGGATGGAAAGATAATATTTCTCTCCCCATTGACTTCAATACATACTTTTTCAGAAATAAGGTCCCATGGGGCGGAAGTAGATGGGCGGGACTTCGCCTCTCTATAGAGACAGAAATCCAGCGCGACCAAAGGCTTCACAGAGCTCAGATAAAAGTGTGACGATGGCAACTCAGGGAAGAGTTTTGGAATACAGCTGGACTCTGATTAAATAAAAGTGAAACCCAAGCCACTGTGAGAAAGTCTAGACGGAGCGAGCAGGTATCGATAGAGGAGGCTCAGTGTAGCTCCAAACAGACGGGACAGCAGGGAGAAAGCTGCTGAGAAGGAATCAATAGCTGGTACAGGTAGAGAAATAAGAGCACTGTGGGATAAAGTCAGCCAATGGACTGAGGA
>CALSBZ010034906.1:1639-19412 GCA_943591055.1 Gobionotothen gibberifrons
AACGGTGGACCTAGTGTCCCGATCGGAGTGGGAATAATAATAATAATAATAATCCGTGCATTTTATCCATTAATTTCCCCAACATTGTGGTAAAAAAAACACACATTTAATCCATGTTGGTGTACTACAACTACAAAAAGCATCCGTTTGTTTTCTCATCAGGAAATGCAGACGGCTCAAACAAACGATTTTTAATCATCATCCTCACGATCATTTAATGTATCATATGTTCGCCCAATTTACATGAAAGGACTAATAAATGTAGTTTTATCCACTTGAGTTTACAACTACAAAAATAATCCATTTGTTTTTATATCACATCCGACGGGAGGAATTTCAGCAGCTCTCACTACCGATTTTTAATCCTAATTTAATCATCATCTTCACCACGATCATTTATGTTTATGTTCACCGAATTGACATGAAAGCACTGACAAATATGAATATACTGTAGTCAACTTCATTAAAACGTTATTAACGTGCCTAAACTCAGCAATTCACCATTTCTACGCATGACAACACACTTTGTCCGTGCTTGGATCTCTCGCTGCACAGTGAAACGTTCCCGCATTGACGTCCCTTCCGGCTCCCCCCAAAACCTCAAAATGAGTCGAAGGAATTTCCCCGCGATGTTCGAAATTATTGATATTTATCTAAACGGTATCCCATCTTCTTTTTTAAATCGATGGTTCGAGATTACTAGTAGTCCAATATGTCATTGCACAACAGTTGTTGGGTGAGTGTCACAGGCTCTTTAAGCTTTTTCTGCATTTTCAGCTAAATTCAGCCAAAATGTTCACAGTTTACAGCATTCGCACGCATTTTCAGCAGGAAATGCATTTTCTAGTTTTCATTTTTTCCCCCAAAAAAAAGACACAATGCTAACGCTGAGCCTCTGAATTAGCAACAAGCGAAAAATGCTAACAGATGACTGCACCGAAATTCACTCACAAAACCTTATTATTTATCTTTGCTGCACATCTCAACTCATCGTTTCACATCGTGAGGGGACACAGAATCGAGGGGTACCCTTCATTATCACTCAATTATACGAACTCTTGGAGATAATAACAAGAACACACATCAAAACATATGGAGCTAGTTAGCTAAAAACGGCAAAATGGCTCACCTGTGAGGTAGTCTGGTCAAAAGTGGTCTTCAATGGTATTAAAACGATAAAAACGATAGTGTAGTTAATCCATAGGTTAATATCCAATGTGAGTGTTTCCCCTTTGAAATGTTCTGATAATCCAAAAGCAATAAAACTGCAATTCCGTTTCTAGAAGTTAGAGCAGTGGAATCTCCCTGTTAAATTAATCTGTTAACCTGTTCAGCCCTGAGCCTGTTTTTCAGGTCTCAGGCTCGAAAATGACATTCCCAGAACAAATGACCATATCTTCCCTTCTAAAAGGGTTAAATTAATAATCTTTTTTCTCAAAGTAATGATAAACCTGTGAGTTGGATGTAGAAAAGTCAGAATCAATATAGATGTTTTTTATTTTAAAGAAAATTCAGATTGAACATAGTAAAAAACTGTAAATTATAGTGTCCGTCCAAAAATTATGTTTTACTTACAGTGAAAACTAACCTTGGATGATGGGTTAGTAGACTACAAGCTTTAGGAATCCAAAGTACAACATATAATAAGTACCCTGTATCAAGATTGATGCAAAACAAGTGACATTTGACCTTTCGCGCACGGAGTTTTGCATCAGAGTGAAAATATTTCTAGCTCTGGCTTCCAGAAACGGAAAAGCAGGTTTATTGCTCATGGATTATCAGAAATCATTCAAAGTGACACAGACACATTGGATTAACCTATGGATTAACCTCAGCATCGTTTTTATCGTTTTAATGCCATTGAAGACCACTTTTGACCAGACTACCACACAGGTGAGCCATTTTGCCGTTTTTAGCTAACTAGCTCCATATGTTTTGATGTGTGTTCTTGTTATTATCTCCGAGAATTCGTATAATTGAGTGATAATGAGGGTACCCCTCAATTCTGTGTCCCCTCACGATGTGAAACGATGGGTTGAGATGTGCAGCAAAGATAAATAATAAGGTTTTGTGAGTGAATTTCGGTGCAGTCATCTGTTAGCATTTTTCGCTCGTTGCTAATTCAGAGGCTCAGCGTTAGCATTGTGGGTTTTTTTTTTAAAAAGAAATTAAAATGATCAGTTAGATGAGTTTCTTTCCGTTACATGGATATAAAACATTCATAGTTAATTAAATGAACATGCCCTCAGACACCGTTTCCTGCAAGATGTTGCAGGAGGCCGTCTGTACCGGGGGCTCTCAGGCTTAACAGGTTAAAGAGAGAGCCGCATTTGTGGTTGAAGTCCGACCTCAAGTTAATTCTCTATGCACTTTAATTATCCTCTTACCTGTTCTTTCCTTTGTTCACTTGAACACCCTCTAATCCAGTAACACTTGCCCACAAGTATACCTGTGGCTAATAATTTTTTTTTTTAGCAATTACCCTTGCTAAATAAGCAATGAACCGTCACCCCATTCAAATGAATGGGAAGCGTCAACGCAACGGAACCGTGTGTACGGGACGTCAATGCGCAGTCTTTTCTGAACAATCGTACAGATTCAAAAATAAAATGTATGTTAAAACAATTTTATCTGCAAATGAAGTAACGCCAACTCTTTGAGTAGCGTACTTTGTAAATATTTTAAGAGTTATTGAGAGATAATAATCATCATTAAGTGGCCCATATGTATTGTGAATGCAAGTTTGCGCAGATGCGGGTCTGCCCCACACAGAGTGCAAAAGGTGTAAATATTTAAGTGAAGAACAAGTTCCTAAAAAGTGTACTTAAGTACAGTACTTGAGTAAATGTTCTTAGTTACTTTACACCACTGCGGATATAAGAAAGTTGTTCTACAAGATGGAGGAAGAGATCTCTCCTGATAGAAAGAGAGGCTCTTCCTGAGATAACTATACAGTTCAGGTGAAGAAAAGGAGTCTGAGTGTATGTATAGTTACTGTTGTCTAAATTATCTTAGTGGTTCTCAAACGTTTTGGTCACCATTTATATGAACACATATTTCCAAGGCACACCTTTATATAATTATTATAGTTACAAAAAAAAACAACAGAATACAAAAAATGTGTATGAAATCATTCCACTGTATACAATTGGACACCAAAACAAAATACAGTTTCAAAGGGGACTGATTAGTAAAATATGCATGAATAAAAATACGCTTAATACCGCTGTACAATGCAAGCAAATCTGATTCCTCTCATAGGATTAGTAGTGCATCATGACAGGATTAATGTGTCATCTGGCATGGTTGTAAACTTACTGGTAAAAAATATACAAAAATATTGACCCTTTGTAGGCTACAGCATGTCTGTTATTGATCATAAACGTTGTCATTATCTCTGATTGACTATTCCAGTATTTATGAATTCCTTTGAAAAAGTTGGCCTGCCTTGCTTACAATTAAGTGTATGCTTCACATCAGACCTTTTATGGGCACAGTCCAGAAACACACAACAAAACAACAACATCTTAACAGTAAAATCAAGTAAGATTTGCTACTTGGTTTTACTATCTTGTTTGTTATATCCTTTTAAATACCAGAACACCAAAATAATACTTCCTTAATAATGTTACAGCCTGCAAAACCCTGAATAAAATCTCCACATTTATTTTGTTCATGTTTTTGTCTTTGCAAAAACAAATATCTTCGTCTATTTCAATGGTAAGAGGTCAACCAGGGTATTGATGCAATGGTTGTGTAATGTATTTGCATATGCTAGATATTTATTTTACATATAGATACAATTATTGCTGTCATCATTAACTCTTCTTCCTTTTGAATTTCTATAGGGTGTTATCATTCAAGTTATTTGGGGTGAGTTACTTAATCATTCAACTGTCTGTCACACATGAATACAATATATATATTGTACAACTATGTTATTGATCATTACTTTTTTTATCTGTGATTCCAATAGGCCTATCTATGCCTATCTGCGGCGGAAACCAGGGAGAGGTGTTTCTGGATCCGTTTTTCGTGGGCTCCTCAGTCTCTCGTTTACCCGGTTCCTAATTTTATGCCACTGGTCCGTGGTCAGGCCTGGGAACCGACGGGAGACACTGGACTCAAGTGTCTGACTCACATTGAGGGGAATGGGCATTTTCCATTTGCTCCCGCTCCAGTTTGTTATTCTGACCATGTTCTCATAGGTTTCAAATAGCAACATGGCCATGAACATATCCCCCGCAAATTTCTCAGGGCGACGCTGTCCCTTTTGAAAGCAGTCCTCGAAGAACATGTCCTCGCGATCCGAGGAAACTGCTCTGGTGGCGGTGGCCGCATTCCGTTTCGTAAAATGATAAAATACGGCGAAGATATTAAAATATGTGCTTCCATTTTTCATACTTTTGAAATATATTTGTATTAACTTTATATCATCGTATCTCTGTGTTTACTGGGTCTTTTTGCATGAAACAAAGACTGACATATAGTTTCAAGCCAGTACTTTCGACGGAAACACACACACACATCCTGTTGAGCAGGATCTACAGTTTCCAGTATATCTTATCTTAATAATAAAAAAGGAGGAAGCAAACACAAAAATATACAAAAAATATACTGCATATTAAAGCAAACGATTGTAAAGGTAAAAGTATGAGCATAACAAATAAAGAAGTGTAATGTAAACATTTACATTATTATTATGAATATTTAATATATAAAGACTATATATTATTGAATTACAAGATTAGATATACTTTATTTGATCTAAAATATTGATGTGTTCAAATGCTCTTCAAAACACAACTGAAAGTGCTTGAAAAGTTGTCTTTCTGTATTTGTGAATGAAGCGCCATCTCCTGGTTAAAACCTGAAATAGAAAATCTGGCAACGCCCTCTTGGAAAATAGTGGGAGGGCTTAACATTCCTCGATACTGGTCTTAGGCAGGTCGTAGGCAGGAAGCTGTAAGCTGGAGTCCGAAATGAGGTGCTACACCTGTAAGAGCGGATGACAGGAAAGTCTTGGGAAAAAGATTGCAACATCAACTACCCAGAGCCATGTATCTGGACAATTTACATGAAATGTATGAGGACGTCATGGACTCTGGCTGCAGAGATGAAGCTCCTACTCCTCAGAAAAACATTTCCTGGGAGGTACGGCAGGAAAGTCGTCAGCACAGCAATGAAATCCTCAGTCTACAAATTATGGTGGAAAATAAAAAGAACACTCCAGATGCGGTCCTCCAGAAGGTGTTTTTGCACCCAAAAGGTGTTTTACTGTGGTCACAAAGGAGCATAGACATCTTCCAGGAGCGATGCAGAGAGGACATTGTTTATTTGGATGCCACAGGCAGCATACAAAAAAAAGAGAAGGGCTCTCCTCCTTCTACGTCTATGAGCTGGTGGTCAGGAATCCCCAGAAGAACTCCCCTCCCTTTCCAGTTGCTACATATCTCACATGTGATCACATCACAGCCTCAGTAACCTATTTCCTTGAGGCATTTCTCACAGATGTAGCAAGGAGATATGGACGGGAAGCCATGTGGTCTCCCATAATGCTTGTATGTGATGGGTCGATGGTTGTATAATGGATGTATAATCACTCTCACGCCCTGGGTAAATTAAGAGGCTGATCTGGGGCACTGTTGTCCACTTTCCCTGGTGCTAGAAACTCAAGTCAGGCATCCCTGGAATCGTCTCAGAGAGTAGATGATCAGTGGGGCCTTGTTTTTACTGAAACATGATGTTTCGATGTATATTTCCATTGAAAATGCTAACCGCTAGCCGCAAAGCTAGCATCGCAGCCACTGCTCCGTTTTCGGAGACTTAGCACAACATTTTCACACGCTAGGAGTATGGGAGTACTTTCATTCGCTTTGTCTTGATCTGTAGATGTGATTTGATGTGTCGTGTGTCCCCCAAAAATAACAATCGACCCAATTTGCATGCAATTTGTGTTCTGTGAAACGGAAAAGGATTTTACATTGTTTTTGTTACTTTCGTGTCTTAAATGTAATTTAGGTTAACTTCCTGTTTGAAGTTGTTGCTATGGAAACAACATCACGGAGAAACAAGTAATATCTTCTACATATAATAACGGACAAAGTAAAGAATGAAGTGTAGGCTATGTTTAAATGTTCGGAATTTGACCATGTATGATGGTCCTCTTGAGTTGCCGTACAGCCAATGGCGTACAGCCATTGGCTGTACGCCATTGCTCCGTTTTCATGTTTTTTTTACATGTTTTTCACAAACATTTTCACACGCTAGGAGTATAGGAATACGTCCATTCGGTTCGTCAGGATCTGTAGATGTGATTTGCCCCGAGCACCCCTGGGTAAATTACCGTACAGCCAATCACAATGCGTACAATGCGTGACGTCATTGGTAAGAAACGGCCCCCCGAACACATATGGTACCCACACCTGTCCTGCATCGCTGCCTGAGTCATATAATGAAGAACGCCAAGGAAATGTGTAAAAAATACTAAGCATACCCTATATTTTACCAACACATCTTTTAAGTTTCGTTAAGAAACAATAGTATGGGTGACATTTTACTTCTTTACTCTACACACACCTTAGGTGGTTACTATCAAAGTGGCAATAGGATTCTGCTCTGCCTGTTGCAAAGGATGATGTTTTACTCAGTTAACTTCCACTAAATCTGCACGTCTTACATGAAAGGCACATAGTGTTAAGAAAACACACAAATATTAATGATGTACTGTAGGTAAACATCATCTGGTTCGATGTACATATTTTCTTTCAATACTTTATTGAAATATTGAACCTAATTCATGTTTTATATCCTGCAGTGCACCAAAGAACTACCATCTGGCCATGCATGTGTTTGGTCTCCTTACAACTGCAAGTAACATGGAAGACCTTGATGACATGGTGAAAAGTGCAGCAGTTGTCTTTTCAAGTCCGTCCAGTGGGGCGAATGTTTCTAAACTATTTAACAACCTCCAGTCATGGCTGTTAAAAAAAGGACTTCAGTTGGATGACACCGTCTTGTCTGACTTTGAGGTAAATGCAATTTGTGTTTGTGTCAACAAATATTTTCATCTACATTTAACAATTTGGTAGACTTTTTATATCTGAAGTGACCTACACTTACAACATAACAAGTGCTCCAAAGCTAACTACGGGTCCAGAAGTAAATTGGTGCTATATAAGTGTAGTTGTGGAAAAATAATTACAACAAAGATCTTAAGGAATACTTGAGGAAATTCTAACATAATGGCTCTGGTCAAATTGAGAGCTATTGCTGGAACAAAGAATGAGAGGCTGTCTCTAGGGATGAAGAAAACCCTCTTATCCATATTCTGCTTGTGGAATGTTAAAGCAGAAACATAATGTTATAGATATTATTTTGTTTTATTTTGTATTATGTAGGATAAATCGGTAGCCACTGAGGTAGGTGGGGTCACAAGTCTTAAATGATCAGTACACGGCACTAATCACACGTTTCCAATTTACTAAAGGAAATCAAAGGAAGAAACAAACTAGATGAAGAGGGCCACGTTGTGGAGTTGGTGGATAAGATCATGAACAAAGGCGAGGAGACCTGCTTAGCCTTCCTGAACCTCCTGCAAACTGATGAGGATATCCAGAAGACTTACCCTGAGCTGAAGAACATACTGAAGAAGGAAAACTGCCTCTTATCATACCCGGTTCAGGCTTGTTCAGTTGACAACACCCATAATCAGCCACAAAGGTGAAAGGAGGACGGGCAGTATTAGTTGAACAGCCAGCCCACCGGCCTCTGCCTGATCATAAACAACGCACATTTTGGGGATGGTGGAGTGGACATGGAACCGATAAAGAATCAGAGTGCTGATGAAGACCAAACCAAGGACCAGATGGAGCGAGGGCTGGTATGCTTTGCTTCTCAGTGCAACTTCTCTCAACTGCAGGAGTTCAATGTCAAGGAGTGGACTTGCAGCGGATTCACCGATCTTCAAGAGGCTCCTCTGCATGGCGATGCCTTCATCTGCTGTGTTCTGAGTCACGGAAACAAGGGTGTCGTATTGGGGATTGATGGGCAGCCCCTCCCTATCAAACAAATAATGACAATCTTCATGGCAACTCCTCAATCTCCCCTCACTGCCAAGCCCATAGTGTTCCTGATCCAGGCCTGCCAGGGACGGCAGATACATCCTGAGGTGTTATTAAAAGGTCTGCAGGCTGTTGACTCTCACTCGACATCCATCCCTCAGGAAGCAGATTTTCTAGTTCATAGTGCCACTGTGGATATATTATGCTATACGAAGCAAAATGGAGGGGAGCAGGTTCATCCAATCTGTCTGTAACCAGCTAAAAGTAGGCTGTCTGAGGAACGAAGAACTTGAAGTTATCCTCCGTCGGGTGAACAATGAAGTAGCCGGGAAAGAGGGCGGTGCTATGCCTAGTGCAGTAAAGCAGATGCCCGAAATTAGGCACACCCGGAGGAAGGGTCTTGTGTTGATTCCAAATCGCAACTGAAGCTTCATCGCCAAAAATAATGCAAACACACTATACACAATGTCTTAGTTAAAGGTGGGGTAGGTACGTTTGAGAAACCGTCTCGAGATACACTTTTTGTTATATTCCAGTCCCGGCTAAAATAACTGGATGGCATACCTGCCTGTCAGCTTTCCATCTGTGCACAAACTTATCTCATTGGTCATGTGCTCGTTCGTGTGTGTTGGAGGAGGGGCTCTGTAAGGAAGTGGCAGATTTTTTCCGGCTGTGTATTTTCAAATTATTGCGCACTCGAGCTGGTTTCTCCAAAATTACCTACCCCACCTTTAAGGAAGTATAATCAACTCAGGTGTGGCGTTTTCTTAAAATGCATTCTATCTTTTTTATTATTAATCCCTCTATTTTTCTAATCATCACTTTGAATAATTGTATTTTATATTGTCACAGATTTTGGTTGCAGAATAAATCTGTTTTTATACCAAAAAAAGAAAGAAAACGGGAAACCAAAGCCGTTTTCCCGTTTGTGTTGTATGAATAAAAAAACGGATAACAAGAAGTGGTTGGTTTTTAATCCGTGTATCTACCATCCAATTGTTTTTCTTTATGAAACACCTAAACGGAAGAGCGTTCGAGAGACCTTTTTGCTTTTTGCCTTACTAAATGGTCTAATGGTCATTGGAGCGAGGGGCGGGGCGGAACTCTCGGAAGTGATTTCAAAACAAAAGCACTCGCAAACTCCATCATTCAGACTGCAACGCGGAAAAAGTAAGCTAAATGTGTTTTTAAAAATGTAATAGCTGGCTGTAAGGACAAATCTGGAGTTCTGTTGGACCTGAAGTCGCGGGTTTGATTAAGGACACATTTGGCGATGTCAATTTAGTTGATGTGAGTGGATTTGTTGAGTTTTTTTAGAATGCACTATTAGTTTATATCCAGTAGATGGCGGTGCCAATCCCTTCTAAAAATAACAACGACAAATAAGAGAGAATGTGGCGCTAATGCATTTCGGATGCTTTTTGCCGGGAAATTCTTTAGTTGTGCATTTATTTGAAAGGCTGCTGTCGACAGTATGGCAACACTGGAGCCGTACTCCAGTGTAATAGAAGACATGTCTAAGAAAGGGATGACATACGACGAAATTGCCTTGAATTTGTCAGAAAATGGAATTGGCCAAGGTTGTTCCACAAGAAGTGTGAGACGATTATGCTCCAGCCTCAAACTGTCGAGATGCCGGGGACAAGTATCCGACAGTAATTTAACGATGCATGTTAGAGAAGCAATACAAGAGGTACACTTAGATGTCTGGTTGGGCAAATTGCGTAGACATTGATGCTATGTGTAATCTCTTGATACATTTGTTTTATAGACAGGACCAACGTACGGCCGCAAAATGATGAAGGGATACCTGGCCACTCAGGGGATTGACGCAGCAGAAACCCGAGTCGGAAAGGTACTGAAGAGCATCAACAGACCGTATCATGAATTACTTAAGTAATATTAAACACATTTTACAGTTGTGTGTGGTTCCTTTGTGTGTCTTCAGTTACTCCAAGATTAGCCAAAGGACTAGCCTTTAGCCACTAAGATACACAAACTATATGGGGGAATGCTTTACAGCAGGGGTTCCCAACCCCCGGTCCGCGGACCGGTTACTGCCGGGCCGCGAAATAGCTGTGAGTTTATTGTAATATTTGCAGAATTAAAAATATATAAAAATATTTTATCAAACAAAAATTCTATTTTTGTTTTGTTTTTTCGCACCTATACCAGTCATATTATTTCATCCAAAACATCAAAAATAAATCAAAATTGGTTAGCATAAGGTCTCAGCCTCTCGTGCACAGAGAAAGTTACCGGTGCGCCAATAGGAAGTGGAGCACACAGGAGACAACCATTTCATCGCAGACTGTATTTATGTGGGGAAATGGCAGTGCATACATTATTTGAGATATATTTCGAACTCGGACTTCATTTTAAGGACATTGCGGCCAGGGGTGTAGAGCTATTTTTTTATTTGTAAAACCTCCTTCACTTCAGGCTGCAGCATCAGGAGGCAGACTCTGAGAAGTGCAGCACCAGCGCGTACACACCGCCTTCACTGTGTTCCCCACTGCAGGCTGCTACGTTTCACACACAGACACACCTCTACACACACACACACACACACACACACACACATCGAACGGCCCGATTATTCCCCCTATTACTCGTTGTATGAAGGAAATGTCGGGTCACAAAGGTGCATGATGTGTGTGTGCTCTGCTCAGCTCCGCTGTGTGTGTGTATGTTTGGTGTGTTTGTGTGTGTGTGTGTGTGTCCAACAACGGCATTTGTTTTCAAATGACCATGAACAGTAATTTACACATCTGGCCAACTCCATAGGTATGTGGGTGTTCCCAAAAGAAGTTAGTTTAATCTTAATCTCAATGTAGTGCTAAATGCTGTCGGAGTGCACCGGAACGAACGCCCCGGTATGACGTTATTATGGCTGGCAAACAAGCCCAGGGGTCTCACTGACATTTCAATTATATCAATATGTGTACAGCGGTCCTAATTTATTTGAATTGTATCCTGGTTTTAAACTTTGTTAATATGTTTTGGATGCATATTGTTCTATTATTTGTTCAGGCTGTTACATACAATTAGCCTCTGTTGCCACCTGCTGGTGAGTAAATATTAAAATCAGTTAAAATTGACAACCGGTCCGCGAATTTCTTTTAATGTATCTGCCGGTCCTTGGCACAATAAAGGTTGGGAACCCCTGCTTTACAGAACTGATGAATCACTAAAACTTGATGTGCTATTGTCTTGTAGAATTTGTCCGTGGAGAGGCTTTGGGTGGAGGTGAACCAGGGGCACAATTATCCAGTTAAACAAGGCCTTGTCCAGATGGAGAATGAGGACCTTTTGGATATGGACGACCCCCTGGTGAAATACTGTGTCTCAAATCTAACATGCCACATAAGCCAAATAGGCATGGACAGATTTGTAAAAGCATGGAATGCTCATAACATTCCAGGTAAAGTATGACCTAGAAAGCACAATGCAATTACTTGAATTATTGTTGTGCCTCCTGCAATAATATTCTTCTCACACTTTAAAGTCAGTATACAACTGGGGATAACTGTCAGGGTGGAAACATTTTCTGATGTGACAATGATGACAACCAAGCACAGAACATGCATAATTGTCATTTAAAAATATGATGCAATGAGGGGGGGGGAGACTTTATAAATGATTTGTTATGTGTGTCGTGCCTGAGTTGTGTTTCTGTGACTTGGTGGAAGCAGGAAAGGGAGTTCCGAACGTACTTGCTCAGGGGGGATGCCAGAGAAAGACAACCCCAGACCTACTGCCGAATGGTGATGCAGCTGCATTGATGTATCATCAGGATTTCGGCACCACACTGACACACACATCAGTCTTTGGAACCAAGTCTTTGGAGCCAATCCTTTCTCGCGTGATGAAGACAGATTTCTTTCAGAGCAGCACTTTGCAGAGGAGTTTCCTGACATGTCCCTCCTTCTAAATGAAATTGTGAATCGCAATAATGTCCCATTTCAACAGGCCATTCTTCATCTTGTTGCCACCACTCAAAGGTTTTCCTGAAAAGCAGGTTGAAGATCAAAAACAACTTGTGAAATATGGTGGCTGAAGAATATTGAGGGTGGTGAAGGAGGCCTTTATAGATTAGCTATCCCCGCCCCTCCAGGGTGGCAGGAGGAGGGAGGTTGGAGTGGGAGAAGGATTTTCCACAGTGTCTTTATCTTGTTATTTTCAGATAATGTTTGATTAATATAATGAATGTTTTTGTGGTTCCAAACTGTTAATGTTTGTTATGCTTTTAAATGAAATATTATGACCTACAAAAAGTTATTAAAAGTTGCTTTCATTTGTTCATATGTCAAGTCTATATACAAGGATATGGGTAGGGGGATTTTAAGTATAGGAAATAATTAGGTAATCATCCTCATTGAAGCAATTCAGTTATCACTCATGAAATGTGCATTGTAATCTGTTTTTTACGAGACCAAATTCCCAGAGAAAAGAACAGTAAAAATAATCACATGTGCATATATGTGTGTAGAGGTGTGTCTGTGTGTGAAAACGTAGCATATAATCTCAAGCACCCATATATCTGTGTACCAATATATCCGTGTACAATGTTTGATTGTCTGGGAAAGAATAGTTTGTGTGAAATATCCCTTGGGAAAGTAAAGGAGTGAATACAGGTGCAAGATAAAAAGTGATTCTGTCCTTGGGTGTCTCTGAAGATCTCACGCTCTGCTCAGAAGAAGAACGCTTTTTCTCAGAACTCTGATTCGCTGTATTGGGCCCGACGAGAAGTGAATCCAACCAGTAAGAACACTTAGGGGAGTGAGTATCCGATACACCTCCTCCCCATCGGGCTCTCTGATTAGCTTAGGAGTAAAATGGGGCGGAACATCCGACACACTTCCGCCCCCAACCTGTCTATGTATACTGATGTTTAGGCATGCAAAATGCCCCCCTGTTTCTGACTGGCTGGTATCAATATCTGTATCGCACGGCAGCAGAACTGGGAGTCCAGAGTACTCTGTAACTTGTATTGGTGTTTTTTACCATTAAATCAGATTATTGTTATATTATTGTTTAGATTATTGTTTTTTGGGAGTCAGGCAGTTAAAAGTCCTGTACCCCAGATTCACTAAAGAAAGTCTGTGCAGAGCGAGGTTTTCAGTCCGTCGCCTGGCACAAAGAGGAGTGTTTTTGAGCGTCAGGTAGTAAAAGTCCTGTACCTCAGCCTCACTCAAGAAAGTATAGTGAACCAGCGGGGTGCCCCCGTGAGGTAATAGGCCTTCAGTCCTGCACGGGCGGACCAGCTGGGGAATTCTGTGTATTTGTATGTGGGTGTTTCAAGAGGAGAAACGCGACTGTGTGATTTTTTACGTCAAATCTGTGTAATAATTGAGAAGAGAAGGCAAAAACAGTGACAGGAAAAAAGTGTGCAGTGTGGAGGATCACTCCAGACTGAGGAAGTTAATTTGTGGTCAGCTGCTGCCCTCTGGTGGCGAACAGGGTGTGTAACAATGTTCTGTGTTGCTTTGTGTGGAAGCATTGAATTTTGGATTCAGACTGTGTGCACGTCTGAGTTAGGGACATTAAAAGTAACAACAGGAATTGTCCAGTATATTAATAAATACAAGTGAACATAAAAGCAACCTAGTCAGATAATATATACGAAGTCAATCATGGAAGGAGAGTTTGAAAAGAGTGATTTAAGTGTAATTTCTAGAAGTTTCCGAGAACAATGGAGACAGACTGAGAGATTGATTCTCAGTGGGAGGGTCATGCCTGTTTCGGTCCGTTCGGTAATTATTAGATTAATAAGTATCTCCCACTTCTCCCGATTCTGTAAAAGAGGAAATGCTCTAAGTGTCGGCAGTGAGAGCGAGCAGCCCAGAGTTTGGTCTGCCTGCTATTTTGCTCTTGAGTGATGAAGGCTGCATTGTGTTTCTCTGTTTAAAACAAGGAGTGGAAGATCAGATTAGTGACCTGAAGTTGGAGTGAATACATTGAAAATGTATAGATCAATGTGTGATTTGATGTAGTAGATATATTGAAATAAATAAGAAACTATAATTTGTTATTTGTAGCATAGTTTTTGTAGGATACAGTTACGTCACAGTGTGATTTATGAGAAGCTGGTGTGCAGCAGCAGGCAGCTGCAGGACGCAGAGAGGAAAAGAGAGGGACAGGAATTAAGAACATTAAGAACATTAAGATGTTCTGAAGAGTCTAGACCTCTTCAGGCCTCTCTGAAGAACCAGCAGCCTCTCTGAAGAACCAGCACCTTACCGTGGTAGAGAGGTTTGTGTGCCCTGATGAACCTGGGGGCTGTGTTGTCTGGAACCTTGTGTTCCTGGTAGGGTCTCCCATGGCAAATTGGTCTCAGGCAAGGGGCCAGACTAAGATTGGTTCAAAAGACCTCATGAAAGACAAACTTAGAAGTGAGGATACCCGGCCCGGAGGAAGCCCGGGGTCCCCTTCTGGAGCCAGGCCCGGAAGGAGGACTCGTCGGCGAGCGTCTGGTGGCCGGGCTTGCCACGGAGCCCGGCCGGGCACAGCCCGAAAAGGCAACGTGGACAACACCTCCGCTTCTCCGTCCCGCGGGCCCACCACCTACGGGAAACAGCGATGGGGTCGGGTGCACTGCCAGAAGGGTGGCAGTGAAAGCAGAGGGTCTCGACGCACCAGACCCGGGCGACAGAAGCTGGCTTTGGGGACGTGGAACGTCACCTCTCTGGGGGGGAAGGGGCCGGAGCTTGTGCGGGAGGTGGAGCGGTACCAGTTGGATCTGGTTGGGCTCACCTCTACGCACAGCGTCGGCTCTGGAACCTTACTTCTGGATAGGGGTTGGACTCTATTCTTCTCCGGAGTTGCTCAAGGTGTGAGGCGCCGGGCGGGTGTGGGGATACTCACAAGTCCCCGGTTGGGTGCTTCTTTGTTGGAGTCTACCCCAGTGGACGAGAGGTACGCCTCCCTACGCCTGCGGGTTATGGGGGGGAAAACTCTGACTGTTGTGTGTGCTTATGCACCAAACAGCAGTTCAGAGTACACAGCCTTCTTGGAGACCCTGGAAAGAGTCCTGTATGGGGCTCCTGAAGGGGACTCTTTAATCTTGCTGGGAGATTTCAACGCACATGTGGGCAACGATGGAGACACTTGGAGGGGCGTGATTGGGAGGAACGGCCCCCCTGATCTGAACCGGAGTGGTGGTTTGTTACTGGACTTCTGTGCTAGTCATGGATTGGCCATAACAAACACCATGTTCGAACATAAGGATGCTCGTAAGTGTACGTGGTACCAGAGCACCCTAGGCAGAAGGTCCATGATCGATTTCATTATCGTATCATCGGACCTGAGGCCGTATGTTTTGGACACTCGGGTAAAGAGAGGGGCGGAGTTGTCAACTGATCACCATCTGGTGGTGAGTTGGGTCGAGTGGCGGGGGAAGCCTCTGGATAGACCTGGTAAGCCCAAACGTGTAGTTCGGGTGAACTGGGAACGTCTGGAGGAGGCCCAAGTTCAGGAGGCCTTCAACTCACACCTCCGGCGGAGCTTTTCGGGCATTCCTGTGGAGGTTGGGGACATTGAACCAGAGTGGTCGGTGTTCAAAGCCTCTATTGCCGAAGCCGCGGCGGGGAGCTGTGGTCTCAAGGTCTTAGGTGCCTCAAGGGGCGGTAACCCTCGAACCTCCTGGTGGACACCGGTGGTCAGGGAAGC
The DNA here is from genome assembly GCA_943591055.1 of Gobionotothen gibberifrons. Taxonomy (NCBI): domain Eukaryota; kingdom Metazoa; phylum Chordata; class Actinopteri; order Perciformes; family Nototheniidae; genus Gobionotothen; species Gobionotothen gibberifrons. Next base: position 17,374 of record CALSBZ010034906.1, read on the forward strand.
CGTTCGACTGAAGAAGGAGGCCTTCAGGGATTTGTTATCCCGGGGGACTCCCGAGGCAGTTGCAAGGTACCGACAGGCCCGAAGGGCAGCAGCCTCAGCCGTGGCCGAGGCAAAGCAGTGGGTGTGGGAGAAGTTCGGAGAAGACATGGAAAAGGACTTTCGGGCGGCACCAAAGTTGTTCTGGAAAACTGTCCGACACCTCAGGAGGGGGAAGCAGGGAACCATCCAAGCTGTGTACAGTAAGGATGGGACGTTGTTGACCTCAACTGATGGAGTGTTGGGCCGTTGGAAGGAACACTTTGAGGAACTCCTGAACCCGACAACTCCGCCCTCTATGTTAGAGGCAGAGCTGGAGTATGACGGGGGATCAACACCAATCTCCCGGGGGGAGGTCGCTGAGGTAGTCAAACAACTCCACAGTGGCAAAGCCCCGGGGGTGGATGAGATCCGCCCAGAAATGCTGAAGGCTCTGGGTGTTGAGGGACTGTCATGGTTGACACGTCTCATCAACGTTGCGTGGTAGTCGGAAACAGTACCGAAGGAGTGGCAGACCGGGGTGGTGGTTCCCCTTTTCAAAAAGGGGGATCAGAGGGTGTGTGCCAATTACAGAGGCATCACACTACTCAGCCTCCCCGGGAAAGTTTACTCTAAGGTACTCGAAAGGAGGGTCAGGCCGATTGTCGAACCTCAGATTGAGGAGGAACAATGCGGATTCCGTCCTGGTCGTGGAACAACGGATCAGCTTTTTACTCTCGCAAGAATCCTGGAGGGGGCCTGGGAGTACGCTTATCCGGTCTACATGTGTTTTGTAGACTTGGAGAAGGCGTATGACCGGGTTCCCAGGGAGTTACTGTGGGAGGTGCTGCAGGAGTATGGGGGGAGGGGGTCTCTACTCAGGGCCATCCAATCTCTGTACTCCCAAAGCGAGAGCTGTGTCCGGATCCTCGGCAGTAAGTCGGACCTATTTCCGGTGAGGGTTGGCCTCCGCCAGGGCTGCGCTTTGTCACCAATCCTGTTTGTAATATACATGGATTGGATTTCGAGGCGTAGTCGGGGGGGAGGGGGTCTGCAGTTCGGTGGACTAAGGATTGCACCACTGCTTTTTGCAGATGATGTGGTTCTGATGGCTTCATCGGTCTGCGACCTTCAGCACTCACTGGATCGGTTCGCAACCGAGTGTGAAGCGGCTGGGATGAGGATCAGCACCTCCAAATCTGAGGCCATGGTTCTCAGCAGGAAACCGATGGACTGTCCACTCCAAGTAGGGAATGAGTCCTTACCCCAAGTGAAGGAGTTCAAGTATCTCGGGGTCTTGTTCTCGAGTGGGGGAACAATGGAGCGTGAGATGGGCCGGAGAATCGGAGCAGCGGGAGCGGTACTGCAGTCGCTTTACCGCACCGTTGTGACGAAAAGAGAGCTGAGCCAGAAGGCAAAGCTCTCTGTCTACCGGGCCATTTTCGTTCCTACCCTCACCTATGGTCATGAAGGATGGGTCATGACCGAACGAACGAGATCGCGGATACAAGCGGCCGAGATGGGTTTTCTCCGCAGGGTGGCTGGCGTCTCCCTTAGGGATAAGGTGAGAAGTTCAGTCATCCGGGAGGGACTCGGAGTTGAACCGCTCCTCCTTCGCGTCGAAAGGAGCCAGTTGAGGTGGTTCGGGCACCTAGTTAGGATGCCACCTGGGCGCCTCCCTAGGGAGGTGTTCCAGGCACGTCCAGCTGGGAAGAGACCAAGGGGTAGACCTAGGACCAGGTGGAGGGATTATATCTCTTCGCTGGCCTGGGAGCGCCTTGGGATCCCCCAGTCAGAGCTGGTTGATGTGGCCAGGGAAAAGAAAGTTTGGGGCTCTCTGCTGGAACTGCTACCTCCGCGACCCGACCACGGATAAGCGGGAGAAGATGGATGGATGGATGGATGAAGAGTCTAGACAATTAATATTAAGAAAGTTCACAATTGATACCACTAAAGACCGTTTTGGATTAATAGAGCGTGTCTGTCATAAACATTCATGCTTAGATGGAATAAAGTGTTGAGAT
>CALSBZ010034911.1:0-10000 GCA_943591055.1 Gobionotothen gibberifrons
TGTGTGTGTGTGTGTGTGTGTGTGTGTGTGTGTGTGTATCTCTATTAGTCTTTTCTTTATATCGTTGCTGGTCGGAATTTAAGTGTTTTGTTGCATTTTTATTACATTTCAATTTAGCTGTTTGGATTTGGTAGTTTATAAACTGTCACTGTCCTATTTAATAAATATAACTGAGTATCACCAAAGCATGTCATGTTTCGATTAGCCTAGCTTAGCTTAAAGCCTAGAGGCAGGGTTACTGCTAGCCTGGCTCTTTCCAAAGTGTCTACTAACATGTCTAAAGCTCACTAAATAACATATTGTATAACATTGGACCGAGCAAGGCAAACTGTTTTTAATGCAAAGCTAATAAAAGCACATCCTGTGTTAGCTTCATATTAATAGGAACAGGGTCAATCTTCTCATCTCACGCTCAGAAAGACTGAGCATAATCATATTTCTCAAGATGTTTACTTTAAATGTGTAACATTAGCCTAGTATCAAGCTAATTATGGCGCAAATACTAGCTGACAATCCCACCAGTGCTTAGCTAAGCTATTATCGCTAAGCATCACATGCTGTTTTAGCTTCTTACTAATGGGGACAAGGTTGATGTTTATCTTCTCATCAGAAAAGACACATCATAATCATATTTCTTAAGAGGTTAAACTACTACTTTAAAAGTGTAACATTAGCCTAGTATGAAGCTAGCAATAGCACCAATGCTACAACACAAACCAATTAGCGGAATTCACTCGGTTGAAAAAACACTGAAACGGCATTCAGACCATCATGGGACACTTCACCTCTCTTAAGAAACAGGCAAATAATTAAATACATTTAGGCTAGAGCCATTCAAAGACTATTTTTGAAAGTTAAATTCATTACATAAGTGCTACTGTATGCTGAGGTTAGAGGAACGTCCATCTCAATCAGTGGCAGATTGGCTGAAATCCAACGTTTCATTTGAGGCCAAATCCTTTCTTTTTATTGCGACTGCTATTGTTGTGAGAGAGAGATTTAGGAGAGGAGGGTTCGGAAGTCCTGGGAATGTTGTGTTGTGATTTGTATCGGTGTGTGTAAGAAAGAGAGACATCCAATGATATAATAAAGTCTCTGAGGATAAGGATTATTTATCATTAGATCTTTCACACTGCAGATAACTCAGCCCCAAGCTGTGAGAATACGGGGTTAGTGTGTGTGTGTGTGTGTGTGTGTGTGTGTGTGTGTGTGTGTGTGTGTGTACATACAGTATCTGGGTCTTCATAAAACTTTCATTGAGGCTGTCAGCTGAACTCATTAAACATGAGTGGGGAAAGCTGCCGCTGCAAGGGATTCTGGGTAAATATAGCACTAAGTTGGACCTCCCTCAGCCTCTCTGCATAGTAACACATTAACAGTGTGTGTGTGTGTGTGTGTGTGTGTGTGTGTGTGTTTGTACATGTCCTCACAAAAGGAAAGTGTTCCAAGTAGAGGATGTGTGCTGTTTATTTATTCATCAGCAATCATAGATATGGATTTTTTTTATGTAGATTTTGGATTTTCACATCTTGCAAATTACCCTTTTATTGATCAACCCCTTTAGACTCACAAACTACCTGTGGATCCATCATTACACACTGACATGTCATAGCTAAATATTGTTAAAAAACCAGTGAAATGGTTTTAAATTCTTATGTAGATTCAGACGATTTCAAATATCAGAACCAGGGGAAATGTTGTGTGTAGAAAAAAGATAATTGATATGTTTTGGAACAGTGTTGCAATACAAAATGATGCCTATTAGTATACATATACATACAGTTTTACATTTTTGTTTGAATGAGGGTCTGAAAATATTGATTTGACGATGCTTTTATAGATGAATACATTGGTGATGGATTTTTGTGTGAAATGGCAATGGTCAAAAAACCCTATTATACGCTATTTGGTTTATAATGAAATAATCCTTACATCTGAATGGCTAATGCCCAAACACTTCTGCCATTTTTTGGGGGGGAATAATGACTGGAATTACTCAATATCAAAATAGCTGACATATTATGTCCTATATCATCTAATTGAGTAACCAACTAATCATTTAAACTCTCATGTGATCATGGGGTAAATTGCCACATCACACATTAAAGGGGACGCCTTGCCCTGATGTCCTTGTGGTTTGTAAAAGTCACATTTGAGTGCAGCTCTATTTATTTTCTCATGTATGAATAATCCAGCACCAATACTTTAAGATCTAATCATGAATTGAGTGCATTGTGTAGCTCTTACATCCTCCATGTTGAGGAGATTTAGCTGCTTCTCAAAGGAAGACATTTACATAATCACCTTTTTATTACATGTTAAATATCACAATATCACATATTCTCTCACTGTGGGATTATCAGTTCCAACTATCTTCATTCTGCTTTTAGTGGCTGAACAAGTGCAAACCCAAAGCTGAGCAACAGCATCAAGCATCAGATGCTGACGCCCCTGTGTTTCTGGTTATATAACAGCGTGTCCTGGTTCCTCTGATGTCAGAGCGAGGACAGCTCTGTGCTGACAGCAGCAACGCCCCGGGGGCAGAGCAGAGACCAACTCTCCCCCCTTTGACTCCCCCGACCTCAGAGAGAGAGAGAGATTAATGAGTGATGGATTTTTGAATCACTTCAACTAGTCGGGATTGTGATGCCACAACGGGAGGATCTGAATCCAACTCATATATTTAGTCTGTAGATTACGGTCATCTGCATTTTTCTAACGCTGGTTTATTTCTATTTTGAGATGTTTCTATTTTAGAATCGTAATTTCGAGACTATGGCTACTCCCACAACATGAAATAAAACTCGATCTCTGTGCTTGACGAGTTCAGGATGATAAAAGATAATGACTCATTGTGTTACTGCGGGGGAGTCGTAGCTGGAAACAAAGTCATGGTGGTTCTCCTCTTCCTCTTTCATCGTCTCTCCGAGGCTTTTTCCTCTTCTGTTTGCCCGTATTCTCCCCTCTGAACCTATACACTTCCCTTTTATCTCAGTCTCATTTATTCATCCCCTAGCTCACGCTCTTATCTCTTTGTCAAATCACACCCTTCTGCTCATATTGATCCTCCAGCAAAGTGAAATCCCACGTGATGTCAGGTCATCGAGTGTCTCTCTCTCTGTCTTTCTCCCTCGCTGCAGGGAGAGATATCTGACTCAGTGTTACAGTAGCCACCAACCATCACCACCCTGCATGCTGATGAAGATTTATGTCGTGTGTGTGTGTGTGCGTGTGTGTTTTCAAATGTAAAGGATACCTTGCAAAGTGCTGACATATAACCTAATGCTTCTATCAGACATGAACCCAATAACATCATGTTTTGAGTATTGCTGTAAAAAGGCTAATTGCGTTTATTTTTGATATTTTGTGACAATAAAAGTAGCATCAGATCCTAATGTATAAGCTTTCTTTGAACTCACTTGACGCACATATATATCAATTCAGTGAGACTTGTACACTTCCTAAGGATATCATTATCTCCGTATACGTGCATGGCATATACGTAGGTTCACGTATCTAGAAACTATAGACGCTCCTTGCCTGAGAATTCTCACATTTTAAGGTTTTCTTTAGTATCAAAGTTTTACATTGGTAGCTGTCTCTGTGTCCATGGTTTACATCGCAAACAGGAACTGCTGATATTTATATGTATGCATCCTTTATTAGATGAGGTTGTTGGGATAGTAAACAGAGTTTGTGGTTATTTCCGGTCCTTGGTTACAGTGGTTTAAGATTTATTTGACAGTATACGGCACCTATCTGCTTCATGTCGCACTTTTTGCTAGGTTAGCATAGCATAGAATACGTTCATCTCTTGTGTCCAACTTGCTTTGGATATCAAAACAATGCTATGTATTTTTTTAACCATCACGAACAAACCTATGACGATTAATCCATTCAAAGACGTAACCATTGTATGAAAGTAGGAGCTAGAACGCTTTGAATTCAGGAGGTAAGATGGTGAAGGTCTTCATATCAGTGTGTGTGTGTGGGGGGGGGGGGGGTGTGTGTGCTGGGACTCTAGTTGAGGAGATTTGTGGTTTTTAGCTGATGACCTTTAGCTTAAGTTTCCAACGTATGATCTGCAGGAAACACCTTGTCAATCCTAGGCGTCTGAGGTTTATTTTATGTTAATTGGGTTCAAATGTCTGCTGCCACATCACAGCTCATTGACTGATAATTTGGAAGGATGCGCGTTGAAGCGAATATGAGTTAATTGGCGTGTGTGTGTGTGTGTGTGCATGTGTGTGAATGACAGATGGGCCACGGGATCGCTGCCATCCTCCCCAGGGTCAGATCATCCTGAGGGACTATCCACCCCCTGTTGACACACACACACACACACACACACACACACACACACACACACACACACACACACACACACACACACACACACTGAGAGAGTTGTCCAATGTTTTCGAGGCATCTACATCTCTAGAGAACAGAAATGGATCCAAAAAGATCCCCCCCAACTTCCTCAGCCAATCCCATCTCTTGATTCGCTCCTCGCTCGATTTGACCTAGAAAACCAAATCGAGTCTGGAGTCGATGAGGAGGCTCCTCAGGAGTGCCAGATAAATCAGGTCTGTTATCACACAGAGAAGCCGTGGAGCATTTGTTTGATGCTCTAAGGTGAAATGTAACACATTTGTATCCTGACATTTCTGTAATGCTACAGATGGTGTCTCGAGAAAGCTCAAGGCATTGTGGAAGTTTGTCAATTCAACAGAAAAAAAGATGGTGAACTGAATGTAATTGCACATATACTACGCAGATGATTCACTTTCCCTTTTAAGGATTTTTTACTTCAAAAAAACCCAAAACACTTTTACTAACTCAGAGCCTTGATCACATTTTGACCAGACTAAGGATGCATTCACATGATACGCATCTTACTCTTTGATTACCGCATGTTTGGGCGCAGAGCCTTGTGGTTAGTCCCCTGCTAGCTTGCATTGCTACATACAGCTGTCATCTGATTGGTTGAATGTCTAAAGGTCAATGTTGGAGACAATTTGGAGCGGTGCGCAACGCAAAAGGTAGCGCTTCTGCATTGTTGGGCAGCACCGCTCTATCCATAGAAACACAACCTCAGCACAAAACCGTTTCACCACGTATCATGCAGCGTAATCTGTAGTATTTGGGACGTTAAAAATGACTTTGAGCTCTAATGTACGCTGTAGATCGAAATGTTCTGCACATTTAGTTTCTCAATTTTTGTTTCACTTACTCTGATGCACTCCACTAAATGATTCTGTCATTTATCAGACTATTGATTCTACTTGATGCCTTTCCAAAGTCTATTCAAACTCTTGCCAACATTCACTCCACTAGTTCATTCAATAATAAAATTGCCTTTTATTGTCATAATTAAACACATTTATATCATGAATCCATTAAGGCCACTTTACCCTTAATCAATTCTATTCACATAGGAAATGGACTATAACAAACAAAGAAGTTGTGGAAGATTACTCATCAGGGTTTAAGCATGTAATTTGAATCATTCTTATTCTATCTTTATTTCACTATATTATAATTTGTTTGAGTTTGTGTTTTCGAAATGACTGAAAGTAAAGGGGTCACGTAGGGCCTGTTATCAAGAGATACATGACCAGAGTCAAAGTTTAAAAAACTCTCACAAACCAAATCCCATAGAACCAACGGAGTAATAGCCCTTGTTTTAATGTTTAAATGCCAAGTGTCCTTGAGCAAGACGCTGTCACTCATCAGTCATGTCAGAAAGTGACGGATGTGAGAGCTGCTCTAGCTTGAAGGCAAGGCAAGTTTATTTATATTGCACCCTTTCAACACAAGGCAATTCAAATGGCTTTACAAAAACGAGACACAAGTTACAGTGCAGTGTAAGATGTGAATAGCTCAATTTAAAGCAGCGGAAAATATAAATTATTCAGCCTGGATTTAAAAGTAGTCAGAGTTGCAGCGGACCTGCAGGTTTCTCTTAGTTTGCTCCAGATATTTGGAGCATAATAACTGAACGTCTCCATGTTTAGTTCTGACTCTGGGGACAGGAAGCTGACCAGAAGACCTGAGAGATCTGGATGGTTAATAATTTAACAGAAGATCAGAAATGTAATTTGGGCCTAAACCATTCAGTGCTTTATAAACCAGCAGCGGTATTTCGAAATCAATTCTTTGACCCACAGGAAGCCAGTGTAAGGACTTCAGAACAGGAGTGATGTGATCCACTTTCTTAGTGTTGAAGGGGGGTGGTGGTCTGAACAGGATGCAGTTTCCTGCCTCGCAGTGTGACTGAAACGAGACCCTGCAGAGGGGGGGTCGATACGTATCGATGTGACCGTCCTCCCACCGAGCCTTACCGGCAGCACAGACACTGACAGGAAGCGTTGATTAAAAGCCCCACGACACGAAAACCTGCACGACTATTCACACAATACAACACTGTAGCTTTAGCTGATGTGAGTGTGTATTCCATAAGTGTTAATAGCTCCATAGATTCTTTACTAATAATACCAATAAATAGTTTATTTTTAACCAGATTTCACTCCCCTTTCAATAACCATGATAATTCAATTAAACTCAACGTTTTATTGCAGGTACATTTTTATTAGAAAATGCAGCAAACTTCATAATTTATATATCCTATGTTTGTAGTTTATTTAGGTTATATGGGTATGTACATGATTCTGTATATGTGTATATAATGTGTAGTGTACTCTATTAATCACAGCTTAAAAATTAATTAATCAGATTAATCACCATTCGAACTATGTCCAAAATATGCCATTTCTTTATGTTTATTGTTGTGGGAATGGAAAGATAAATGAAAGAAGGCGGATATATCCATTTAACATACAGTATGTATGTACATTACATTACATTACATTGCATTTAGCTGACGCTTTTATCCAAAGCGACGTACTTTCGACCAGGAAGATACAACCTTGAAGAAAACAGAATCATATAAGTACATCAGGGGTATGTATGTTTATTATAACATTGTTCTGTGTGCCAAATGAAAGACAGCCCACACACCTAACAATCATCAAACCGTGGGGTCTTATTTCATTACGTGTTGATTTCTATCAACGATTAAATACGTTAAAGCCACGTTAAATATTTTAACGCAATTCAATCAAAAATAATGATAATTTTGACAGCATTTTTTTTTTTTTTTTTTTTTGGACGTGCAATTTATTTTTTAAATGCTGCTGCTGCTTACAAAAAAAGTTTCCCAATTTCCGATTAATTAAGTATGAGAAAAATAAACATTACAGCATGGAGACATGTCCCAGTAGAGACACTAAATATATGAACCTGAAAACGAATATGTCGTCTTTAATTAGTAGTAGCACCCTTTGCTCCACGTGTCATCCACAGAAGCAGCATTGTTCCTCACTCCCTCTGGGTTTCTTCTAACTGTCCCTTATTTCGGGGTTTTCCCAAACAGTCCCTTCTCTATCTCCTTCCTCTCTGCCGCTGCACTCTGAACCGAGCATCATCTCGAGCACCACTCGGCCTGAAGCCCCCTCCAGCCCTTCCTCTTCTTGTGATCTAATGTTTGCTTGTGCATTTTCCCCCGGACATGAACGGCTCCTCTGTTTTGACCCGACGATTTCTGTATCAGCGCTGGAAACTGGCACCCCGCCACCAGCTCGTTTTTCACACAGTCATGAATGGATTTTAAATGAGACACTCGAACACATGCTGGTCTTCTCTCCGCCATGTAAACGTGTGGAGGACCCTCTACTGTCTCTCTTCTAAAGGCCTTTCTGTGGCTGCTCTCTCTGTCTCTGGGTTGCTTCGTCCTTCCTCACAGCGTTTGTCATTTCCTCCATCTCTGCTGACTCTCTCTCTCTCTCTCTTCCTGGCTCTGCTCCCTGAACCCTCTCACCCACAGAGCAGCATGCCTGAAAAGGTTGATGCTAATAATACTGAGGTCTCTGTCGGAAGCCCTCCAGCACTGCTGCTCTTGTAAATACTATAGTATTACTGCAGCTCCTCTTGTAAATACTTCCCCCCCCTCTCTCTCTCAAAAGCAAGTAGGCAAACATCTTATAAACGGTTTGCTGCGTGTTGGTTTTGAATCCCCTCGCTTTCAAATCTGACCTTAGATGCCTCTCTGTCTAACTAAACAAATATCTGGGTCAAAGAAATTAAATATATAGGTTAGCTTTGGTTTAATCTCTACTGTACGAGGCTCTCCTGTTTGAAATGTTGAACAAGTTGAAATCTTCTGTGTAGTATTACAATCTATTTGATCAGTTGTATTTGTCTTATGTCCTATATATATATATTAATGTTGCAGTGTTGGAGGATCCTGTGACCCAAGTTTTTCATTGCCATATCTACACTGTAGCTACTGTGCACAGGGCCGGCCCTTGGCATAGGCAGTATAGGCGAATGCTAAGGGCGCATCAACCCAGCGGGGGCGCCAAAAATAAATAAATTAAAAAAAATCAACAAAGTACATCTTATTATCTTATACTAACAGAACTACGCCTATATTGCGTACAGCGTCCATAAACTATGGTGCACCCCCCCCCCCCCCCCCCCCCAAAATCAAGTTGAACTGCCCCAGTCAAAATCAGAGGTTTATGTGAAATAGTTCTTTTTTGGAAATAATGGTTTTAGGTTTAGGTTGCAATTATAGGTTTTAATTTTGTATTTGTGTTAATTAAAAAATAAATCAAACTCCCGAAAAACGTAGACAGCTTCTTTGTGCTTTTATTAACATTGGAATTTACTGTGTAAGCGGCGGCCGCGGGGGGAGAGCTTTAGAGAGCTCTCTCCTGAAAGACTGAGAGGCTCTGATAACCTCAGCTCAGTGAGGTCAAGGCACATCTTTATATGATCATTATAGTTATACAAAAATAAGAGAACAGATTTTCATCTATTCCCTTATAGTATAAAATATTATATGACAGTAAAAGGGGAGTGATTTGTAAAATATCCATAAATAAAAAGAAAATCGCCAGCTAAAATCTTGCCTAGGGTAGCAAATCGGCCCTGACTGTGCACATGACAATAAAGCTTTGAATCTTGAATCTTATATGAGGTGTGAATGCGATCAAACATTACAACATTGGGGGGAAAAGGACAGCGTATTCTCTCAAGATGGAGATCCCACACAGGAAATAATAATCACAGATGTTTTGAAGTCTCATGCCGTTTTTTCCTTTTAAAGTTCAGTCAGACAACTCACGTGTTTCTTTGATATGTGTATTAGAAGCAGCTTGTAGTTTGAGTTTGGCGTCTAGGCTCTAGGCCTTGAACTAACTCTGACTTTAAGAGTGTAAAATACTGAGGTTTGGATTTCTGTTTGTCTGTTTTTTTAGCAGGATTACAGATAATATAGTCTGATTTTAATACAAATGCGGTTGCAGGGTGTATCATAGTCCAACGATAACCTATTAAAGTATTGAACGAATCCCAATTAGGGCGTAGATGCACGTTTGCCCAAATAAATAAAATTAAACGGAGCAAATGTCCATAAAACATTTTGATCTTGAGTTGGGCTTTTCTTTTCAAAGTTAGTTTCATTAGTTATTTGTTATAGATCGTGTAGGTTAAAGAGGTTACGATCCTTCACACTGTGACACAATGATAGAGAAACTGAATAACATAAGATGTTTTCCTTCAGTATGGAACATCCCCCTACTCAACCTGCACTGGTCAAACTGCTGCAGCTTTCCCCTAATGGAGGCGATGGATCTGTGGGATCAATGCGGCCTGATGGGAGCTCAGTGTCCGACAGCTGATGAGATCTCAAAGGATTTCTCTCTGACCCGTGACCCTGAGCCCCACCGCCAGGAAATATTGACAGAACTTTCCATAGCTCCAAACAGGAAGGGAAACATGCTGACTGACGGGAAACGATTGCTTACTTTACAGTATATCGGAAAAGACTGGTTACATAAAAGCAGTTTGTTTTGGTGTCAATGACGGTAAAAGAAGACAAAAAGTCATTGCTGGACCGCTCTTATTTTGAAATATAGAAACAAAGTCATTGCTG
>CALSBZ010034916.1:0-17913 GCA_943591055.1 Gobionotothen gibberifrons
GTGTGTGTGTGTGTGTGTGTGTGTGTGTGTGTGTGTTATTGTAATGTATCCTTTGTGATGGAAATATATTTAATAAACCCAATAAAACAGATCATTAAAACATCTTGAGTGTTTCTGTGTTGGAAAATCAGTTTGTAAACATTTCCTGTTTACACATCCCTAAATCAAAGGCAAACAGAGATTGAGTAGAAGACTGAATCAATAAGTAGCTCAGGTGATATCAGCACAGTGATATAATGTCAAAAAACTAAACGAACCAAGTCTGCAGACTTGTTGTGTATTGGTGTGTTTGTTTTCTTCAATTGATTTCTCTTTACACCTGAAACACGCTCAGCTTCAGGAAGATGACCGGGAACATGAGGGTTATTTTACAGCACTCAAAACCATGACAGTTTTCTAAAAGCAGGCCACTTAACAGGCCTGGCCTTGAGGGTCTCCGGTGTTGAGGATCAGGGTGGAGGATGTGATGTTTCCCACCCTGGGGTCTGCCCGTCAGGAAGTTCAGGATCCAGTCTAACTTTATCCGGTATCCTAGCCTGATCTGTTATCTGTTAAGGTTCCCTAAATCTACTCATTTAGAGGGGGATAATCCCAGGGCAATCCCTGGCCAATTTGTGGCCCCACGCAAAGTTATATGATGAGGCCCTCTGTGTCGCGGGCGTCGCAATGTAAACTTGTCAGAGTTTATTTGTAGTAAATAGTAATATTAGTATATATCTTAGTAGGCAGTAATGTCTCTAGTTTGTTAGCGGTGCTGGATGCTAGTGGTAGCTTAGTTGCTAACTTCTTTGTATTTGTGTATTGCACTCGCTTGTCTAATTCATTGTATTGATTCTATAATTGTTTATTATAGATAATTGTGATTATTATGAATGCCTTATCTTGTTTGTACTATTGTTACAAACCACACACATGGCTAACAGCAAGAACAAGTATATTTAAAGATCTAAACTGGGAAAGTCTGTACTCTGTGTTCTTTTACTGGGACACACCCATCAACACCGTGCCATCTCCAATTTCCTGGAGACCCCCTGTCCTTTACAATCAACGTTCCACTATGCGCTCAGTCACCTCCTTCTTTACCTCAATTCAGCTCTAATCCAGTGGTGTATCACTCCATCAGAGTTTGGTCGCAATTTAGAAGGCATTTCAATTTGCAGACGACGTCGGTACACTCTCCACTCAAGAATAATTACAACTTCCCTCCCTCCCTCTCTCTGACTCTACTTTTGGGATATGGGACACGAATGGCATTAAATCCATTTGTACTCTGTATGTAGGTGGGAAATTCGGATTGTTTACACAATTCTCTCAATGATTTAATTGACCACAGTCTCACTTCTTCAGATATCTCCAGATTAGACATTTTCCCTGACATCCCAATGAACAACGCAATTGATCATATTCTCTCACTATCGCCGGGTAGCAAAGTGCTAGTCTCTCTTCTCTATAATAGTATAAACAATATCGTTGCTTTATCTCTGCAACATGTTGGGAGAATGACGTTGGTGAGGAAATGGCAGACGATCAATGGCAGAAAGTGCTTGACTTAATACATATCTCTTCCCCATGTGCTAGGCATATTTATACAACTCGAAATTGTTCTGAGAGTGCACTTTACCAAAGCAAGGCTGGTGAAGCTGTTCCTTGATCTAGAGTGACCTTCATGCCCTCGCTATAACAGTCAACCAGCAGATCACATTCACATGTTCGGGTCCTGTCCCAACCTCAGCTCATTTTGGGGCAACATATTCATTGCATACTCCAAGATCTTTCAAAAAGACATCACACCCAATGCTGTATGTGCTTTATTTGGCCTCACCCTTGAAACCGGCTACCTTAAAAGGTAAAACTCGGGCAGTCATAGCATTTACCTCCTTGGTTGCCACACGCCTAATTCTGCTGTCCTGGAAAGAGCAAGCACCTCCCAATGTTACTAGATGGATAAGAGACACTATGCACTTCCTTAAACTTGAGAACATTCGGTACACTCTGTTGAAGCCGCTTACGGTTGTCTGATGCTCACCTCGGCTCCGCGCGTCCCTGGGCAGAGCTGATTTAATTATAAAAGGAAGCACCAGGATAACAGATAAACGATGATCTGTTTTAATGGTAAAATACAACAATACAAAATAAGGAGTACTCCTGCCCTTCCTCCTGCTGGGAGATCTTACTATCTGGACAGCATGAGGAGAGAACGAGAATAGGACTTCACAGAGACACATTGTAGTTCCCGCGGGAGGAGCTGTCCCAGAAACTCCCTCAAGGAGATCACTGATTGGTAGATACAAACAGACAGACACATTCTAAGGTGTCCGGTTACAACTGCCTGCAACACACATTTTCCCCTCCTCCCTTCTCTGCGGCCCCCTCAGTTTAACACACAGTTTCACATTAAGATTTGGCGTTTTCAAGATATGTTTAAGATATAGTTGTTTATAGTTGACTAATACAAGTAAATACAAGTAGGTCACTTTAACTCTAAAAGACAGAAGAAGAAATGCAGTCCACATTACAAAAATGTGTACCCCCTTCTTAAATTATCACGATAGCTTACAGGTCCCCCTAAACCAGGATGACTAGAGCAATAGTTTGTGGCAGCAGAACCGATCCCCTTCTTCTTTTTTTTCTTCTTATTTATTTAAATATGTTAATGTTGGAAAAGCTAAACATTTTTAGGTCTCTGAAGGGCACTTCTCCTTATTCTCGGGGGCTTGCCATTCCAAATTAATGATGAAATGCTTCTCTCCAAGGAATGAAAAGGGATAGAAATATTCTGAAAAAGGTAGAGGAATTTTGGTAATACAATCATTTACTGGGTGGGATGGAGGAATGCTAGTGAATGTATATTTTTTCAGATTTTGAAATCTCAATAAAAACTGTTAAAGGGCCCATGTCGTGCTTTTCCGGTTATTACCCGTCCCCTTGTGTTGTGAAGGTTTCTCTGCATGTAAACGGTCTGCAGAGTCAAAACCCTCAAAGTACACCCTGTAGCGAGTAAACCTCTAACACAGAAAATACCTCCCCAAAACGCCTCGTTGGTGAAACGTCATCATCCATTTTTTACTTCCTGGGTGCTGTGTCGTAGAAGCAACCAGTAGCCACGCCCAGAGCTATGACGCGATACGGTCATGCGGTACCCTGGGCCAATCCGTGGAGCCATTACGTTAAGCCCCCGCTGATTGGTCCAAATTGACCAATCCACGGACTTCCTCACACACACACTCAGTGCAGGCAGCTCTGCTGATTTCTCCTCCCTGGCTGCAGGCTGATAACAGACAGACTCTGACAGATTCTCTCTGCAGACCCATTCTCACAGCGTTTATCAACCTATACACCTTTTTCTTACTCAATATCAAGCCACACTTATTGTTTTTACTTCGGCTGTGACTTTGTGTGTGCTCAGGATGAGTTTGGCTGTGTAGGAGGGGTGGGGGAGCTGCAGCGAGCCGTTTAGTGGAGAAAGTGAATACTGCTGAATACACACACCTCACAGAGATGCTGTATGCGAAACCAATGTGAGTTTGGAAAATTGCACAGTATTTTTCTATTTTAATAGACCTCAATAATGGAATTATGATCAGTGGAAATGGCCATGACATGGGACCTTTAAACAAAAAAAAAGATGACCGGTTACTAATTCAAAACTACATTACTGAGCAACAAACACAATGTGACAAATGCTAGATTAAGGAAATCACAGTTACTAGCTAACTTTAATCTCAACAAAGCAAATGGAAACGAGCCCTTCAGGTAACATGCAATGTATTATATAAGTATTAAACAGTTGTTGCAGACAAGAAAACTAAAAACAGAGGTATGTTTTTATCAGAACTGTGGCGCAATGTGATCATAGCATCGATCAGGTGAATGTGATCAGGTATTCTGGGTACGCCTGGATGTCATTGAAGACAACAAAGATGGTTGGATTGGCGCTGTTATCTGCCACACTGTCATACAGGTCTCTAGCATTGCTGGAGCTCTTGGTGGGGGGGGTGATCATGCCGGCTCTTCCCGTGGTGAAGTCTCCCACCAGGACCTTGGCCAGGTACATGCGCTTGTGCTGCCTGGTGTCGGGTTTAGCGTAGCCCTGTGAGTATGTCGCACTCACAGCAAAGTAGGAACCATTGCCGTACATCGCACCTACAGAACAAAACAGAGAAGAAACTTGATTTCTATCTAATGGTGTTGTAATAATAAAGACTTGTCATTGGGCACTCCACTATGCCACGGTCAACGGTGTGTAAATGTTGGAAAAGCTCTATGTAAATGTAGTCCATTTCCACCTCCTGTCTTCTATGACACTTGAAAACACTGGGAAGTTGACTCAGGTCGCATTCACACCAGCCTTGTTTAGTCCGGTTGAATCGAACCCTGGTGCGTTTCACCACTTGGTGCGGTTCGTTTGGGTTGGTGTGAACACAGTGCGAGACCTCTGATGTGAACTAAACAGCCGGACTCTGGTCCGCCGTAAAGAGGTGGTCTCGAGCCGCTCGCTAGTCAAATCTGGAGCGGTTTATCGCTCATATTGGATATTTTAAACTCTTCGTTGAATAAGACTTTTAAAACTGAACATTTGAGATACTTTACTTTACTATTTCCCTTTTAGAGTCCTTTACTCGATATCAACTTCAGCTATAGTTACTTAAAGGAGCAGTAGGTAAGTTTGAGAAACCGGCTCGAGTGCACAAAAATTCCAAAGTACACAACCGAAAAGAATCCGCCCCTTCCTTCAGACTTCATACAGAGCACCTCCTCCAACACACGTGAACGCGCACATGCCCTCAGTGAAGACTTAAATGGATCAATCAGATGTAAGAAAACAACACCTAAGATCATGATAATGAATGTAAAACAAATGTATAACACAGTTATTGTCAGTGCTTATATTTTTGAAGCTAGCATGTTTGTTTTGTGAAAATGTATTACAAATGTTACGTCTAGCTGACGAGAGCAGGCTGCGGTAACGTTACATATCAGCTCGGTGTGCTCCGTAAATAGTCGCCACCGTTGAAAAGCAACTCCGATATTGACTCTGGTTTGACTTCTCCTAGTTTCCACTTTCTTTTTCTTCATCATTTGCTCCATTACAGTTTTTCTTTTGCGACCGGTAGACGATGTTCAAGCAAACTCTGCCATGGTGAAAGTGTCCTGCAGCTGCTGCTGCCGAGTGAGCAGGAGACGGGAAACACGCCCAATGACGGCATGCGCAATGACTGCATGAGTGTGTGTGTGTGTGCACGAGATTGAAGGCTGACAGACAGGTCGGCCAACCAGTTATTTTAGCCGGCCCGGCTAAAATAATTGGTCGTAGTTTTTACAGTATTACGGCTTCCACAGATGACATTTTTTTATGGATCTTTTTTCAAAGCACTTAGAATATTCATTGCTATCAGGATATTAAGAGCATTCCATGGAATATAACAAAAAGTGTATCTCGAGCCGGTTTCTCAAATGTACCTACCCCTCCTTTAACATAAGACTTTACAAAAAAAACACATGATGCTTCCATCAAATAAAACCGTTTATTAAAGCGTGTCTAGTTGAGGCCACGTTAGAAGCTTTTAACAGTTCCACCCAAGTTTGATTTCTCTTCAGACGGCCTCTTTGGGATCGACCAAGCAGAGAGCCTCCACCTACCCTGGCAGATTTTAACCCGACGATTCATGATGAAATTGCTGCTACAATCTTCATTTAGAGTGGGTGACATCACGGCTAGAGGGGAAAGGAGCTGTACAAAAAACGCTTTGATCTTTGAACACACCTGTCGGCCGTTAACTAAATCCAGTGGTAATGGAAATGATGCAGGAATGTGGTACAAGAATCCAAAAATGTAATAGATAAACAGTTAAAAGTGAGCTAAAATTAATGGATATTCTTTGTTGTACCTTAACAATACAACTAATGCTATTAATACTTACTCAGCGGGGGTAATGTTAGCATCGGGACGCACCCAAGTTTCAGTCACACAGGCAACATTTCTCTGAATTTTCTAGTTATTATTATTAAAATAACTTGAGGTTGAGGTTGAGGGCCAAATAACTAAACTTATAAATATTAGATAAGCACATGCACAAAATGTAATGTTATCTTGAAATGTTATAGTATATTTAGCTAAAATCATAACGTATCATAAACGTGCGACGATTAGTCGACTTATCGCTTGAATTGACGACTATTGGTCGACTAGAAAAAATCTTTAGTCGAGGGCAGCCCTACTGGGACTAGACAAAAAGTGGGCAATCCGTGGTTTAACCTTTAATAATATACTGTTATTTGGAGCCGTAACAAATGACTCACAAATACAGCTGTCGAATAAAAACAGAGGACATACACTGAACAAAAATATTAAACGCAACACTTTTGTTTTTGCTCCCATTTTTCATGAGATGAACTCAAAGATCTAAAACATTTTCTATAAACACAAAATAACCATTTCTCTCAAATATTGTTCACAAATCTGAAAAAATCTGTGATAGTGAGCACTTAATCCGAAAACCAGTCAGTATCTGGTGTGAGGGTTAGGGTTAGGGTTAGGGTAATGTTGTGAATCGAGTGGCCCATGGTGGTGGTGGGGTTATGTTATGGACGACGAACACAGGCCACTCGATTCACAACATTACCCTAACCCTAACCCTCACACCAGATACTGACTGGTTTTCGGACCCCCCCAGACCCCCCCAATAAAGCAAAAATGCACGTTTCAGAGGGGCCTTTTATTGTGGCCAGCCTAAGGCACACCTGTGCAATAATCATGCTGTCTAATCAGCATCTTGATATGCCACACCTGTGAGGTGGGATGGAAAATAATTATTATTATTAAGTGCTCACTATCACAGATTCTTTCAGATTTGTGAACAATATTTGAGAGAAATGGTTATTTTGTGTATATAGAAAATGTTTTAGATCTTTGAGTTCATCTCATGAAAAATGGGAGCAAAAACAAAAGTGTTGCGTTTATATTTTTGTACGGTGTAGTAATACTACAGTATTTGACATACAGTATTTAAAGAAGTGTTGTCTTTCAGCCAAAGGTCGAACTGAATATTTAGATCTTCCCTCCCATGCAGTATTTGATTTTGCCTTGTGAATGTGCAGAAACTGTTCTAATGACCCTTTGGTTACCATGTGTTCCGGCGTAGCTGCGGTTGAAGCCTCGTTTATTGATGAGATCGATGGAGTTGGCTCCAGTGCCGTGGAAGAGCTTCCTCTCGTTGTTGTTGTGTTTGTTCTTCACATCCAGCTGTTTCTTTAACAGCTGGTAGCTCTTCCACAGTGTCGTGTTCTGGACTCGTTCAATCTGACAAAGCCAGTAAGAACACAACACGTAAGAGACAGAGAGCGCTGAGTTACAACTTTAACATTTTAAAGAATGTTTTGTATCAGTACATTTAGCAGGGATTTAGCATTTAAAATATTTCTATTAAAACATTTAAAACATTTTAGTCAATGAAAATATCCTAATTGGATTTAGTCTAATTTAGTAAATATTGTGACATATGTATAGGGCAATAATTATCACAGTATTATCTCATATATATATATATATTTAAGCAATAGCTCACGACAGGCCGTGGTATATGCTCTTTATATCACAGCTAAGGGGCGTGGTTCGGCCCGACACGTAGCTCTGCATGTCGCCGTTTAGGGGCTTTCTGGAGATAGGCACTGCTCAATCCACTCCTCCATAGTAAGACCCCCCCGGAGGTCGAAGTTAATCTTAAATGTTTCCATCTTATGCTTTGTAAGTTTGTTTCGTAACGGAAGAAATGTAAATATATTTATAAAACGGACAAGTCAAATCAAGCAATCTGATTGGTCAATAGCGTTTTTGCGGACCTCTTTGATTACAGATTTGAAAATATCGTTGCTTGCTTTAAAAGTAGCACAATTCATTATGTCAAACCTTGGAAAGTATCTAGATATCCCTGCCCTAATGCCAAAGGAACTGCACACTGAATATGTTTTGCCGATTGATGTCTATGTCTGGACCGCTGCGTAAAAAGGAGGGTTTCTGCCCGTTACTTCTCCGCTGCTTTCTTGTCCCAGTTTGAAAAGCAAACTGCAAGCAGTTTGCTTTTCAGCCCACCTGTATACTGTTTTTCTCAGACGCGGAGGGATACTGACTTGTTGTGAAAAGTAACTTACAATTCTACCCGTGGTATACGCTCAGTAAAATCACGGCTAAGAACCAATCAGATTGCTTGATTTGACTTGTCCGTTTTATAAATATATATATATTCTGCGTGTTATTGTCCAAAATTCAAAGGCCACTCAAAGTAGTGATTGATTTGTTTTGGCCAGAACATTTAATAATGGGATTATCTAACAATTACATTTAGGGTTAAACAACGAACACATCTGCAGTGAGTAAAGATACAGTCTCAAGGTATCGCTGCATGAAGATCAGATATTGAACATACGCTGATGATGTTGGGCGTGAGGCCGGTGTTTCTTAGCTCTGTCTCCACGTCGGTGTATTCCTGGGATCCCGCAGCGACAGGAAACAGTTTTATGAGATCACCATTCATGTCATCCCAATGTGAGGGCTGCGCCGCATCATGAGCTGAAAACAATAAACTGGGTTAGCTTTAGAGAATGATACACTTTTGCAAAACCTTCATCTTATTTCAAAGGTCACTATGAATGCAAAATTCAAACTATTGTTCAAAATAGAGAAAAGCTGGGCTTGCCACGGAGCCCGAAAAGGCAACGTGGGCAACACCACCTCTGCTTCTCCGTCCCGCGGGCCCACCACCACCTACGGGAAACAGCGATGGGGTCGGGTGCGCTGCCAGAAGGGTGGCAGTGAAAGCAGAGGGTCTCGACGGACCAGACCCGGGCGACAGAAGCTGGCTTTGGGGGCGTGGAACGTCACCTCTCTGGGGGGGAAGGAGCCGGAGCTTGTGCAACGTTACCAGTTGGATCTGGTGGGGCTCACCTCTACGCACAGCGTCGGCTCTGGAACCTTACTTCTAGATAGGGGTTGGACTCTATTCTTCTCCGGAGTTGCCCAAGGTGTGAGGCGCCGGGCGGGTGTGGGGATACTCACAAGTCCCCGGTTGGGTGCTTCGTTGTTGGAGTTTACCCCAGTGGACGAGAGGGTTGCCTCCCTACGCCTGCGGGTTATGGGGGGGAAACCTCTGACTGTTGTGTGTGCTTATGCACCAAACAGCAGTTCAGAGTACACTGCCTTCTTGGAGACCCTGGAAAGAGTCCTGTATGGGGCTCCTGAAGGGGACTCTTTAATCTTGCTGGGAGACTTCAACGCACATGTGGGCAACGACACTTGGAGAGGCGTGATTGGGAGGAACGGCCCCCCTGATCTGAACCGGAGTGGTGGTTTGTTACTGGACTTCTGTGCTAGTCATGGATTGGCCATAACATAAGTGTACGTGGTACCAGAGCACCCTAGGCAGAAGGTCCATGATCGATTTCGTTATCGTATCATCGGACCTGAGGCCGTATGTTTTGGACACTCGGGTAAAGAGAGGCGGAGTTGTCAACGGATCACCATCTGGGTGAACTGGGAACGTCAGGAAGAGTCCCAAGTCCAGGATGCCAACTCACACCTCCGGCGGAGCTTTTCAGGCATCCCTGTGGAGGAGAGGGACATTGAACCAGAGTTGGCGGTGTTCAAAGAAGCCGCGGCAGGGAGCTGTGGTCTCAAGTCTTATGTGCCTCACGGGGCGGTAACCAATTGAACCTCCTGGTGGACACCGGTGCTCAGGGAACCTGTCGACTGAAGAGAAGCCATGGACTTTCGGTCGGCACCAAAGTTGTTCTGGAAAACCGTCTCAGGAGGGGGAAGCAGGGAACCATCCAAGCTGTGTACAGTAAGGATGGGACGTTGTTGACCTCAACTGATGGAGTGTTGGGCCGTTGGAAGGAACACTTTGAGGAACTCCTGAATCCGACAACTCCGCCCTCTATGTTAGAGGCAGAGCTGGAGTATGACGGGGGATCAACACCAATCTCCCGGGGGGAGGTCGCTGAGGTCGTCAAACGACTCCACAGTGGCAAAGCCCCGGGGGTGGATGAGATCCGCCCAGAAATGCTGAAGGCTCTGGGTGTTGAGGGACTGTCATGGTTGACACGTCTCATCAACGTTGCGTGGAAGTCGGAAACAGTACCGAAGGAGTGGCAGACCGGGGTGGTGGTTCCCCTTTTCAAAAAGGGGGATCAGAGGGTGTGTACCAATTACAGAGGCATCACACTACTCAGCCTCCCCGGGAAAGTTTACTCCAAGGTGCTCGAAAGGAGGGTCAGGCCGATTGTTCGAACCTCAGATTGAGGAGGAACAATGCGGATTCCGTCCTGGTCGTGGAACAACGGATCAGCTTTTTACTCTCGCAAGGATCCTGGAGGGGGCCTGGGAGTACGCTTATCCAGTCTACATGTGTTTTGTAGACTTGGAGAAGGCGTATGACCGGGTTCCCAGGGAGTTACTGTGGGAGGTGCTGCAGGAGTATGGGGTAAGGGGGTCTTTACTCAGGGCCATCCGATCTCTGTACTCCCAAAGCGAGAGCTGTGTCCGGATCCTCTGCAGTAAGTCGGATCCATTTCGGTGAGGGTTGGCCTCCGCCAGGGCTGCGTTTGTAATATACATGGGCAGGATTTCAAGGCTTAGTCCTGGGGGAGGGGGTCTGCAGTTCGATGGGCTAAGGATTGCACCACTGCTTTTTGCAGATGATGTGGTTCTAATGGCTTCATCGGTCTGCGACCCTTATCACCCACACACAGATGGTTAACCGTTTAAGGGACAGAAATGTATGATTCATAAGAAATCTAAAATATTATCTTTTATCATCATGAGAAGTGTGTGGGAGAGAAACTCCCTCTGGAGGGAATACAGGTATTTTAGCCTTTGCAGACCATTTACATGCACAGAAACCTATAGAACACACTACAGGAAAGGGAACCCACTTTAAAAAGGAACTATTTTCTTTCTATTGTATCACTGCTTCTAATTATGGAAGCTTGTGACATCGCAAGATGTACATTTTATGTATCAACTTGTCCAGGAGTAGATGCAGCTATCCGTTATAATGACTCATTATTACATTATAACACATTACAACACAGTGATAACGACTTTTGCAGCAGGAAGTTTGCTGGCAATTTATCAGATTACACGTGATTGGCATTAATGAGCACTAAAACAGATCACTTACCTTTCAACTCTTTCCTAAGTAGCTCCAGCTGTTTATGCCCTTTCACTGACACTGCATTTAGCGTCATGACATCAGCATGGTACTTCTCGTTGTTGATCTTGATCGTCACCCCCGGCTGCCTTTTCTCCCGAGCCTCCTCCAGGGTGAGGTTGGTGTCATCGTCGAAGGGCACCGCGGTCCCCCTGAAGTCAAACTGCCACTCCACGTGTCCTCTGATCATCAACGCCTTGCTCTTTCTGTTCTCCGACCTCTCCACCTTGCGGATGATGTCACTGACGGTCAGAAAAAACCTATTTTAAAAAAAAAACTAGAACTAAAAAAATCACACACCCATTACCCCTAAAACCGGAGCAACATTGTCAGCAGCCACAAGTGTAATTCCAAGAACAGTTAATAGTTAATATACTCTATTTGTTTACGTAATAAGTAAGACTTAACAAAACAACAATTGTAATCTAATTTTAATTGGGTTTCGTTATTTCAAAATTGCTTCAGTTTACTTTAAACCAGATCAAGAAGTTGATAAGGCCTAGGCCTGAATGACTAAACTGTGGCTTTCTGCCAAGACATTTAAATATTCTACTTATTGTAGGTTAAGAACATTAAGTAAAAGTTTAAACTAGTTTTGGGAAGAAAGAGATATAGTGCTCTTCCTCTCAGACAGTTCTGCCGGTGCCAGTCTCATGCAGCTAGCCAGATCCAGTAATGATTGACCCGACACTAGAGAATATGATTATTTATAACTAGTCGAGCTACTGCAAGAGGTGGATAAGATGGCTAATTGTGATAGGTCTAACTAGAAGCATGTGTTTTGCTCGGCTCACTGGTCCCGTCGTGCATGAACATGGCCTAGTTCAGTGGTTCTCAAACTTTTTCTGTCAGGCCCCCCCTTTGGAGAAAAAAAGAAGTCGGGCCCCCCCAACACAAATAGTCAGACTCAGTGGCGGCGCCAGAGATTTATTTTGGGGATGCTGTGGGGTAGCTTGACGTTTCATAGAGGGTGCTCAAACATTTAGGGTTTCCCATTAATGTACCGGGCACTACAGTTGAATTTTCTACTGCAACAATCCCCACGCAAATACACAGTGTACCCGCGACTGTTACAATGAAGGCTCGAGGCATATAGGTGTAAGCAGGGGTAAAGTGCTATTTTTATAGGTGGTGTGTGGACCTCACATAGGGGGGTCCGGGGGCAAGCTCCCCCGGGAAGATTTATTTTTAAATATTGAAGTTAAAAGCATCAATCTGGTGCACTTTGAGAGCAACAAGAGATCTATGGATACCTCTCTCAACACTCATATGAAACAGAACTGTAAACAGATTTACTTTTTCTTTATGGATATTTTACAAATCACCCTTTTAAACTTTATTCTTGTTTTACTGTCATATAGTATTTTATACCTGTTTTTCATTTATTCTCTTATTTTTTTATAACTATAATGATCATATAAACGTGTGCCTCGGAAATAATTGTTTACATTAATGGTGACCAAAACGTTTGAGACCCACTGAGATAACTTAGACTGAAGTTAACTATCTAAACACTCAGAGAGTCCTTTAGTTCACTGAGTCTCTCAGTCTGACAGGAGAGGACTCTCCTCCACCTTGTTGTTGAAAAAACTCCTTATATCCGTTAGCATAGCTCGCTAGCACCAGAAGCTAACAACTACGATCTCCGGTACCGGTGCGCTCTCTCTCGCACGCACACAAAATGGCTCGTTCCACACACACACAGAGCCGAGCTTTAATGAAACACAGAGACCCAGACGTAATAGTACTGTGTCATATTATTTTCGAATCAATAATTTTTAAAATTATGATTTTCTTTTTTTAAATCTTTTTTATTTTTATTTTTTAATAACCATTTTTCCTCCTGGTCTCTCGCGGCCCCCCTGTCATGCCTCTGCACCCCCCAGGGTGGGAACCAATGGCCTAGCTCATGATATGAAAGCCTGTTTATCAAAAGACACCTGAACAATAGGCATTACTAGGCTTGGTTAAATGCAGTGTTCTGATTGGTCAAGTTGGAGTCTTTTTTTCGCTGTCAGACCACTGCTAAGGATAGGAGGCCTTTACTGACCAGGAGGCCGTTCTGATCAAGGGACTATGCAGTCCTATGAAAAGCTGTGGACAACAAACACATTAGTTTTCATCCATCACAACACCATGGAATACTTTTTGAATAATTCATTTTTATATTGTTGATGGTTAAACTGTCCCGAGTGAAGAAAAACAAAAAGAGAATAATAATAATAATAATAATAATAGATGGAATTTATAAAGCGCCTTTCAAGGGACCCAAGGTCGCTGTACAGGGTGGACAGACAACACAAAACAGACAGTGAGGAGCGAACAAACAAGAAAACAAATAAGGAAGCCAGGGGACCAGGAAAGGACTAGGGTCCGAAGGCCATGGTGAACAGGTGGGTTTTGAGAGACGGTTTGAAGATGTCCAGTGAGGCAGCGTTCCGGATCTCAGAGGGAAGTGCATTCCAGAGGGTGGGGGCCGCAACACTGAACGCCCTGTCACCCACAGTACGAAGGCGAGAGCGGGGGATGGAGAGGAGGCCCGTGTCTGAGGACCGCAGACTCCGAGAGGGGGTGTAAGGATGTAGGAGGTCTGTTAAGTACTGGGGGGCGAGGGTATGGAGGGACTTGTACGTGAGGAGGAGTGTTTTGTAGTGAATCCGGGACTTGACCGGAGAATAACAAGTAAACAAGAAAAGTGTTGGGATCCTGATCACCCTGTCTGTGCTCTTTTCCCATTAATGATTACCCTTTAATTATACAGCTGTTAGGGTGAAAATTACCCCCATGGCGGTTCGAGATATAAGTAGTAGGGGTGTAACGGTATCCGTACCCGTCCCGTACCGTCACGGTTCGGACGTCACGGTTCGGCACATGCAGTCACACGGCGAATACGCCTTTTTTTAC
Organism: Gobionotothen gibberifrons; assembly: GCA_943591055.1. Lineage (NCBI taxonomy): Eukaryota > Metazoa > Chordata > Actinopteri > Perciformes > Nototheniidae > Gobionotothen > Gobionotothen gibberifrons. The sequence goes on from CALSBZ010034916.1 coordinate 14,109, forward strand.
GGGTGGGAAACAAGTCAGTCCTTCAGGGCAGTATCCACTACACTATATATAATCCAGGGGGCGGTATTGCGCCGAAAAGCCAGCCGCCCGTAAATAACAGATCAAGAAGAAAACACAACAAAACGAACACAATACATGAAGAAGAAAAGTTAGCAGCTATGGCCATAGATGGCGAGTTCAGATAACACACAGGAGCTAGAACCCACATGCTTCTTTTAAATCAGCTGTGTGGGAACATTTCGGGTTCCCTGTGGACTACAATAACGATGGGGAGCGAGTTGTGGATCGGACGAGGGCGGTGTGTCGGCGGTGTGTCGCCGTTGTTACAGCGGTGCGTGCGGTATGCTAGTGGTAACACGTCAAACATGCTCAATCACCTCCGAGTCAGTCTCAGTCCCCAGCGAGAGGGTTTTCTCGACGGCAGGTGACATAGTTACCGCCAACAGATCTGCCCTCACTACTGACAACGTAGACAAACTCATCTTTTTGAAGAAAAACTTAAATAGAGTAAAGCTTGAGTACCTTTAGTTAGGCATAATGGCCTCACACACTCACAAGTTAATTACACGTGTTAGACATTGCTCCTAAAGGTACAGATTTTATTTTGTTTTGTATTTATCATTGTATTTCATTTATATTTTGACATCAGGAGATGTTATACAGTTCTGTATTGCCTTTTATTGATTGTGATTGAAACACTTTCTTATTATTTATTTTAATATTTTCAAGACATTCTTTTTAGTTGTACAGCTTATTGAACCTTTTTGTTTGACATCAGCCATTATAAATAATATGGCCATCTGAGTGTGTGTTACTGTTTGTGGTTTGTTTTTAACTGTGTAGTACAGTTAATGATTCCAAATGTTAGAGTTCCTTATTTTCATACCAAAACTTGCACTACTGTTAAAAGTAAATAACAGCAAAAAAAAATTATGCATTTGGGACTTTTTTTTGCTTTTCCTTGTTGTACCGAAACCGTACCGAACCGTGACCCCCAAACCGAGGTATGAACCGAACCGTGACTTCTGTGAACCGTTACACCCCTAATAAGTAGTGCTATTTTTTCATTTTAAATCCTACTACCTCAATGTCACTGGATTATAAATAAACACATTTTGAGAAAAAGTCGATCCAAGTTGAATGCACACTACCAGTCAAAAGTTTGGACACACCTTCTCATTCAATGGTTTTTGTTTATTTACTTTGTAGATTAATACTGAAGACATCAAAACTACGAAAGAACACATATGGAATGATCTAGTAAACAAAAAAGTGTAAGAAAAATCCAGAATATGTTTTATATATTTTAGATTCTTCAAAGTAGCCCCCTGTTGCCTTGATGACAGCTTTGCACACTCTTGGCTTCTCTCAGTCAGCTTCATGAGGTCGTCAACTGGAATGGTTTTCAATTAACACGTGTGCCTTGTCAAGAGTCAATTTGCGGAATTACTTGCCTTCTTGATGTGTTTGAGACCATCAGTTGTGTTGTGCAGAGGTAGGGTTAGTGCACAGTGGAAAGCCCTATTTAACTGCTGTTGTAATCCATATTATGGCAAGAACGACTCAACCCAGTAAAGAGAAACGACCGTCCATCATCACTTTAAGAAATGAAGGCCAGTTGATCCGGAAAATGCCAAGAACTTTGAATGTATCCTCAAGTGCAGTCCCAATAACCATCGAACACTATGATGAAACTGGCTCTCATGAGGACCCCCCTTGAATTCAGAATTCAAGGCACAGATAACCAGCATGGCTACCACAGCATTCTGCAGTAGCCAGCGAAATATAAATCATATTCTTGAATATGTAACTTTGTTTACTTGATAATTCCATATGTGTTTTTTTTATAGTTTTGATGTCTTCAGTATAAATCTACAATGTAGAACAAATTTAAATAAATAAAAAACTTCGAATGAGAAGGTGAGAAGGTGACTGGTAGTGTATTATTTTTGAGTGCTAGTTTTAACTAATTATGCTAATATTTGGTAGATTGAACTGTAGCTTTATTGTGTGTTTTTCTCCTCCATAATTTGATCTGCTGACCTGATGGCGGACTCTGCGGTGTACACGTCTCTGGTCAGCCCCTCCAGGTAGATGTGGGGCTCCGGTCCTCGTTCCAGGCGGATGCTAACGGTCAGTTTCCTCTGCAGAGCCTTCAGCTGGTCCATGTCTTCCTGCGACAGATGACTGATGTGCTGGTCTGTGATGGTGTACTGCGCCTGCTCCGCCACAATAAGCTCCTCGATCCTTTTCTTAGCCTGTTTCACAGCCTGCCGTGGCGGGATAGAGATGTGGAATTAAAAACAAATATGGCTAAATGCAAGAACGTTTTCATACCGTTATCCTATCTGTCTCTGATGTATGTATGAATGAAGGCCTTCCCTCCACTATCAAGAGGTCCTTCCAAAGAAAAGAGCTGAATAAGTGAATCATTTCATATTCACCATGTCGTTGTCGGCACAGAGCTGAAACACGGCTGGTTCAAACTCCACTCTCTCCAGAACCAGATGATCAGCGCTGGGTCGCTGATCCAACAGTCCCATAAAAAACGAAGTTGTGTTGGCTGAAAAACATCAAACTAGAATAACTACCTCTCCTTCATTCTTACGCCAACCATTTAGATTTCAGTTTGCATCCATGTATTTTCAAAATGTAGTCAGCTCGTCATTTTATCCTATTAGACGGTAGCTTAGGAATTCTTCAGTTATGGACAAAAAGGTTTTTTGTTTCAGCAATCTTCATCTTGAACTTTGGTTCTGATCAGCTCATCAAGTGGTTAAAAATGTGTTCCAGGCTTTGAGAGATATCGCATTCAGAAGAAAGTAAAGGATGAATATTTGAATCCTACATACACCATCATAAAGTACTAACTAAAGGAACCAAAAGTAGATTAATCCGCTGAAAATAGTCCCCAACATTTGCGCTTAAAATAACAAATGAACCAATGGGCTTTGAAGACAGACTAACATCTTGTTGGAAACCAGAAAACCTCTAGGAGGGAAATTACAAAGCTGAACAATCTAGATCAAAAGAAACAAATCTCACTTCTAGAGCAGGTGGAGATTGTGAATACCTTTGAGCGTTGTGAGGGTGCTCTTCTCCTTCACCTCCTGCCCCTCTCTCTTCTTCATGCTCTTGTGAAACAGCGGCATCATGATCGTCTGAAAGATCAGGATCTTCACGCTATGGACAAACCTCGTCTGCTTCTTCCTCACAAAGTCCACCACCGCGTCCACCATGGCGTCCGCCACGTCCGACGGACTGACCCTTCCCTGACCTAATGGGCAGATACGGTGATAATGATGATGATGATGATGATGATGATGATGATGATGATGAGTGTGTATGTTAAAAAGAAAACTCATAAAAAAGTAACAGTATACTATGTCCTCAAAAGTTTTAGTACAGGATGTAATAAAAAAAGTCCTGGTTCAGAGTGTATGATTTCCACTGTACTGTCGAAGATGGGTCAAAGATGTCAGCCTGGCACACAATTCACAAACTAAGAACAAATAAAGGCCAATGGCCCCGACATGCTAAAGCTGAGAGGTATTAATGTTTAGCTCAGTAAGAGCTTTATTCAATGTCTTTAGCCAGTCACAAGTCGGTTGAATCAAGCGTATTTACTACAGTGGTATGATCCCAAAATTCACAGATGTTGGCTCATTTTGGTTGTAGGTGCGCCGTCCACACTTAAAGGAGCAGTAGGTACGTTTGAGAAACTGCCTCGACTGCACAAAAATTCCAAAGTACACAATAATCCGCCCCTTCCTTCAGACTTCATACAGCGCACCTCCTCCAACAC
>CALSBZ010034933.1:4189-21842 GCA_943591055.1 Gobionotothen gibberifrons
CACACACACACACACACACACACACACACACACACACACACACACACTTTTACCCATTGATTTCTTAGTAATACGTGCAGAGAAGATGAATGACACCGTCAATCATGAAAATAAGCAAATAAATCAAATTGGACACGATATAAGACAAGTTGATGATCAGATGATGAAGAGCAATGACTGATAAACCTTATACATCAGGGTAAGCTTTGTAAAAAGAATCAAAATGTAATCATTTCCTCTCTTTTGAAGTAAGATTTACTAATAATGTCACTTGAGCATTCACTTTCATCGTGATAATCATTGGCTCATTATGGGATATCTAGCTTAGTGTTGAATGTAGGTCTGATGGCTTCTCCTGGCTCTTCAGATAAGCGCTGCTGTAGCTCTAACAACCCGTGACAGCTCGGGGTGGCACTATGGTCGCGTGCCAGAGATAATGGAGAGCAATCGCACAACTTCATGAGCAATTAATCTGTATTCACTGCAGAGATGAGTCATGGAGGCGACACCGTGGCTCCTCCGGCGACACCACAGAGTCACGGAGGAGGAGGAGGTGAAACGAGGGCTATTCACGGCACTCTTTTCAGGAAAAAGGCTCATCTGGAAGTGAGATTTTTATTTGAGTTAAACAAACCCTTTGCTATTGTATTATTAGTGAATGTTAAGGTTAGAAACGTTAGTTACTAAACAGACATTGCTGTTCCATTTCACTATTTAGTTACCGCATTTATAAAATAAAGCACTTTCGAAACAATTGAGAATTTAAAGGGGACCTATCATGCAAAATGCACTTTTGTACGTCTTTTATACATGAATATGTGTCCCCGGTGTGTCAGGGAACTCACTAAGTGTCAGAAAACACAACCCTCTCTCTTTTCCTCTGTACCCAAATCTCTAAAAACGGGGCTGCAACAGATCTGATACAGACTGATCTAGATTTATTGTGACATCAGTAACGAGGAGCTCCGCCTATATGGCCAACTCTCCACCAATCAGGGGAATGAGAGGTTGCCGTGGCATGGTAACAGCATGGTAACAGCATGGTAACAGCATGGTAACTTACTGTAAGTCGCTTTGGATAAAAGCGTCAGCTAAATGCAATGTAATGTAATGTAATGGTAACAGCATGGTAACAGCATGGTAACGGCATGGTAACGGCATGGTAACATGACGCTCGTAACTCGGCCCCCTCCTTTGCAGGGGGGCGTGGTCAGCTGCAGCGCATGCAAAGACAGGGTGGAGGAGAGGAAAATAGAGCAAAAATGAGGCATGGCTAAAATGCATGATCTGAAAAAAAGTATAAATATACCTTATATAGGTATGGCACTAAAATATATTATTCAAATATAGCATGATAGGTCTCCTTTAAGTATGTCACAGTCGAGGCACAATACACACATATCAACCTGACAATGTGCATATTGTGTCCTGTTTAGGGAAACATCATAACGGTCGAAAATTGTAGCTCAACATGTAATTTAATGTGATGGTAGCGAGTGATGTTTGTTAGTGTTAGTGCTACAGTAAACGCAGAAACTGCCACATGAAAAGCTAGAAATATGAATTACAGTAAATGGCAAATGCATGGTTTCATGCATGCATGTATTGACTTCTACACACAACCATGAATGCATGTATTGACTTAACAAACACAAACAGCTTTGGTGTTTAAGTGTACATTGATTTGGGACTTCAATGGACGTTTGATGGTAAATGCAATTGTCACACATAAAACAACCTTGGTGCTTGAGCAGAATACTGAACATCTCATTGCTGCAAGGCCTATAACACAGAGCTGTTTTCCTGACCAACATGTCTACAAAGCACGGTGGATTGTTTCCCCCTGCAGGGATCAAAAAGGTTTCAGACAATACTTTGAAGGCATAATCTCACACAGGGTTATGTCTGGTTTTCTGATCCCTGTATGTGCTTATAGGAAACACAGAAGAATGCCCTGCTGACGCATCATTAGTGTGAGAAAAGTATTAACGCAGATTTTCTCAACATAATGAAGGATTGTCCAAAGCTTTTGTGCATTCAAGGGCAAACAAGTAGGTTTAATAATGAAGGGTATTCAAGTTGTATTGGTTATTTTCTACATTTGAAACCTCTAATCATACAATTCTGATGGAAAAATGTTCTAATAGAAAAGTTGTTTTTCTGTTATTTGAGTTTGTAAAGGTGGATTTAATACTTCCAAAACGATGGGATTTTCACTGTCATTTCCTCTCAGGGTTTACATCATGTACATCTGACCCGACAGTTCAATGAGCTGGATCAAGATAGTCCTCCCTGATGGTGTATAACCCTGGAAGTAATTCACAAGATATCCATCTGAACAAATGCCCTCAATTCTACCGTAAATGGTGGCTACCAGGTGTCTAAATTATGTTGTTGTTTCCGCTACGTAAGAATACTCTAATGGAGAGCAGGTTGAGCGGGTCACCAGCTTCAAGTTCCTGGTCGTCCACATCTCGGAGGACCTCTCCTGGACCACCAACACCTCAGCCCTAGTCAAGAAGGCTCACAAGCGCATCTTCTTCCTGAGGAAACTGGCAAAACTCTGCCTATCCTCCCAGGTGCTAATGAACTTCTACCGTTGCACCATCGAGAGCATCCTCTCCACCTGCATATCAGTATGGTACGGTCAAGGACAAGAAATCACTGCAGAGGGTGGTGAAGATTGCATCATCAAGATGCCACTCCACTCCATAGCCTCAGTCTATGAAAAGCGGTGCCTGCGAAGGGCACGAAACATCATCAAAGACTTTTCCCACCCCAACCACACACTGTTTATCCCCCTACGTGCCACCCGCTCTGGGACACGCTACCGTAGCCTCCCGGGTAGAACAAACAGGACTAAGTACAGCTTCTTCCCCTCAGCAGTCAGACTGCTGACAATGAACCCCACGCTGTCCCATACTGCCTAGTTGTTGTCGTGTGCTGTGCTGAAGCGCACAGTATTTACCACTGTATTATTATTATCTGTGTATTTATTCTTATTTTTACATTTCCCATCTATTTACCTTTGTTTTTCGTATCATTTATTTTGTACATACTACTGATAATTGTGTATATAACTGACTGTTTTGCACTCTGGTTAGACCCTCCTTAATTTCGTTACAGTGTGCTTGCATTTTGTAATGACAATAAAGTAATCTAATCTAATAACAACCCCTGGAATGTCCAAATTGACCAACCAGAATGGAGTATGTAACTAAGCCATGTAATAATGGTCTATAGCCCCCTTTTTGTTTAAATAGTATGATCAGTAACATGCCAGATGATTTAAGAAAACATTTAGCCATCAGAACATGTTTGTGTGATGATTTGTTTGTTCATTGCTAGTTGTTAACTTTAATATTAGTCAATGCTATGTTTGAGGTAATAATGGTAAATATATGCAGCCAAATAAAAGCTTTTTGTATGTGCTCCACATGTTACAACAAACAGAAGATGTTGACAATCCTGGAAGAGTTCCCAAAATATCAAATATCACGTTGGTTTAGTATCTATGCTTTAACATAAATGGTTATATATATAATACAGTGGTTGCTATATGAATTCAATTCCAATTTGTTAGCATAGAAAACACGACAGAGCGATCTGACTTTTTACCCCTCGTCTTCCAATGCCTGATTAAAATTAAAGTTTCACATCGGCACTTCGTTACAGCTGACTAGTGAGCCAATTAACTCCGTGGAGGTGCTTTAATGTGACAAAGGGAAACAAAAGCAGGTAAGCAGCTCTGCAGCCGAGGAAGTAGGATCCAATTTGAGAGCATTGTTTATTGATTAAATCTACTTTCGTTCCTGTCAATCTTATAAATGAACAATGAACTTGTTAAATATATAAGTAAGGTGTTGGAAAGAGCATTTTGTTATATTGGAAGAATATAACTCATTAAACTACAGCTGTTTTTTTTAAAGCGTTGTTATAACCACACGTCAATCAATCTAATGACTGAGATGAATTATGCAAAGAAAGCTTAATTAGTTTTGTTCTGCCAGGTAGGATATCAGATGTGACAAATATTTGTTAAACTCCTTTCAGAGCTGAATAATTACTTCTGATTGTGAGAGGTTAGTGAAAAAAACCAATTGATTTGATTTGTCAACTAATTAAACCTCTATTGAGTGGCGAAGTCCCGCCCATCTACTTCCGCCCCATGGGACCTTATTTCTGAAAAAGTATGCATTGAAGTCAATGGAGAGAAAAAGATTATCTTTCAATCCCGTTTGAATTGTGCCACGAATTACACATATGATGTTTGTCAATCTTAAATAATAATTTCCATGTCAAAGAAGTCACAGTTTGTCGTAAAACTGTTGAAATATAAGACTATGAAAAATACGCAACTAGAAAGACTACAAATCCCAGAGTCCCGGTCCCGCATGCTGGCTCTTAGGAACCGACTAACTCCCCTTGTGTGTATGTACAGCTCTCAACATGCCCAGACTTGGAGTGATTTTCACCTCTTTTAATACTTTTCACCTCATTCTGAAAGAAAGAAGTGAAATGTGCCAACGTGACGGCCGTCTTGGTGTGTGGTGCGAGACGGGAGATGTAGTTCATTGAGCGTTTCACACAAACAAATGTGTTACTTCCCAGTTTTACGACACATTTTAATTGTTTTGACTTGTAAAATTATCTTTTAAATTGACAAACATCATATGTGTAATTCGTGGCACAATTCAAACGGGATCGAAAGATAATCTTTCTCTCTCCATTGACTTCAATACATTCTTTTTCCAAAATAAGGTCCCATGGAGGTCCACCGGAAGGGGAGGGACTTCGCCACTCTATACAAAGTTTTTGATTGATGTCACACAAAATATTTGCCATTTGCGCACAACAAAATTATTTTAGAACGTTCCAAAAATGACTATGTTGTTTTCCAATATCCAATTTCTGTCACTTGATGGTTTTAATTGATGTGTTTTCTATTATAAAAAGTGTTTGTTATTTATTACCTTGAAAGGAGGGGGTAGCAATGTGAAGTGATTTGTGTTACCTTTGAAAAGAGCTGTATAAAAAAAGGTTGATTTGATTTACTTCATCACAACTTTACTTGCACATCATCACCTTACTTTCTGCATACCTGAGATGTGACTTCTAACACCTTTGGAGCTAAATATATCAGAGCCAATTAACAGATTTGTCAATTAACAGCTTAATTTAACTCTCCGTGTTACTGAGATTGGTGTATGAAATATAAACACCAAACATGTCTAAACTTATCCTAAAGATATGTATATGTCCCAGCATTGAGGACAGCTGAATACTCAACCTGAATACGTATATGTGTTGGCATTAAATCCAGTTGGGAAGATTGAGCTCTTCCTCCAAATTCGAAGATTAAAATGTAATATTATAACTCTTCCATCGGCATGCGTGGGAAAGAGGATTTATTTGTCAAACAAGAATTGTGTTTGTGAGAATCCATCAATCCTAGATTTGCATTTATAGCAGAAATATTTCCCACAGATGATAATGTGGCTCCCTTGTCAGCTCGGCATTACATCCCCTTATCATCCACGCAGCTAAAAGACTCTTATAAAAACACAATAGGAGATTCTGACATGGCCCTTCCTTTTAGAAGATGTGCAGATCTCTCATAAAAAAATCAATGATCCAATCATTGCCGCCATGACATCCCTGATGACATGCCTGATAAGGGATTTAAAAGGGCTAAAAAAGGGACTACAAATATCTTGATGTTAATTTAAAATGAATGTAAAAGACCACAGGAGGTCAAAAATCAAACAGTAAACTCTAAGAATCTAAAGGCCCAGACACACCAATCTGACGACAAAGAACTGACACAGACGGACCCCCGACTGTTGCGTCGCCTCATGTCTCTGCGTCTTGGCCATGTGTCGCACTGGAACACACCGCAAAGACTTCAGCCGACGGCCAAGAAGCACGTACGAACTGTGCATGCGTGAGTGGCAATAACTCTCCTTACCAGCAGGCGGCGGTAGTGTGTATTCGTCATTCAAATGAGGCAACAACCGGAAGAGAGACTGCGTGATAACCGAGAGAAGAAGAACAGACTGCGTGATCTAAACAAACAACAAATAGCGTGTGCGTTCCATTTTCACTCTACAGCGAGAAGCTCATGGGGCAACACACTCTCACTCCTTAAGCGTCCAGGAGCGACGCTTGGTCAGGGTCCCGTGGCGTGCAGTTGTGACGCGCCGAGGCTCCTTCAGCTTCATAAACGGACGCAAAGAGCTTTCAACTGATTGCAATGTATTCCCATCGGCGGCGCTATTTGACGCTCAGGGAAGCACCGCCTCCATTTATGTTGGCAGCTCTTAAAGGCAATGTGAGCGTCCATTCCCATTGGATAACGGCGAATTGTACACCCGGAAGTACTGTCGATTGATTTGACAGTGATATCTCCACTACTCATGAACACCAGATTACCTTTGTTAATTAAACGACATTGATAGGTTTAAATTGTGTGCAATGCTTTTGTGTTTTTCCCCTTCAATTCTGAGAAACAACTTGTTTTCTCTGAAATGTGGAGCGCCAAAGAGACTACACTACCCACAATCCCCAGCTATTGTTGTGACAACGCCTGTCCGCTTTGACAAACCCCGTGATTAATCTTCAAGCTCTGTGATTGGATGTTGGAGTGGCAGTGCGCCAAGGTTACGCCGAGCGTCAAGCTCTTTGAAATGGAACGAAGCCACGGCAGACTATTAAAAACTGGACTCGAACGCCCCCCGAGAACTACACATGCTGGCTATTGAGTTTCCCAACATGTTCTCTATAGCACGTCTCTACTGGGAATTGTAGTTTTAAAAGACGTTTTCGTTTTTCCCAAAAATTAGAAGTTGACAGTATTAAACTGTGTACATCCCTGGAGGTTTAGGCGATAGGAAACACATTGGCTTCCCTTTCTTGAAGTGTGTTAAATATGTTTGTGTGCATGTAAATGGTCTGCAAAGGCTAAACTCCCTCATGAGGTGCTGCAGCTCAGGCAGTATGAGACATATACATGTAAAGAGCTTTTTGAGCATTAAAGCATGGAGACATGTCACAGTCGTAGTTACACATGGATAGTGGAAGATTCAATTAGAACATGTTTTAGCAAAGGTTAACAGGAAGTCTAAATTAGATTCCAAATAGCACAATGACCTTTGATGAAAGTCAATTTTTCAAAGTTCCTTCGAGAGCACTGTGTTGTTTCCGAAAAGATCATTAGCATAAAAAACAAGATCCCATTGGGGCTCAGCAGGCTGCGACCCTCCTCAGGTTATTTATTCTCAGCATCATGCGTGCACATTGATCCCTAAGATCCCAGTTGTGCTTTTAGCTCAGATTCCGCCTTCTGCCTCGACGCTAATATCAGGAACTCTGATTCAATCCTCCGAGGCTTTCCAAAGCCATCAGGAGGCTCAGTCTGTGAATTAGCCTGAAGGATGTATAGCTTCCCGCAGAGCGTTATCAGCGTCTCCTCATCCCCCCCCCCTGCCTCTCCCTGAGCAAACTCATCGATCACGTGGGGGGGATCTGATTTCAATGATAACACCATTATTCAAACATGAGATAGCGACGCCGTCACCCGTGGCTCGGATTGTATGCAGAATTGGAGCTTTTTGAGCGTGTGAATTATGAAAATGCAATTCATGCCGATCCCTCTCACAGCACGAGTGGTCGGAGCAAAGACGGAGCGAACACACACAGCAGCTCTGCAGGGCTCAGATTAGCTCGCAATTTCTAAATGTGCATATACAAGTGCGGAGAATGCCCCCTATCAGGTTTCATTCATTCTGCATCTGTTAAATCAGCAGTTACATTGTTAACATGGCTTTACAGGCCTGCATAACTAGCACTTTTCTTTGAAATGCTGTTGAGTAGAAGTATAATGTTGCTTAATACCCTCTGATTTTGTAGTTAAACTTCATTGAAAACCCCCAATTTTCACAGAAAGCATGAATGCTATTTAATCTCCATGCCTTCTTTGAAAATCTACATAGGATCATATATTTTCCTTTGAATTCACTTGTTATTTCTCCTGTATTTTATGAAAGGACCTCGTATTTTATACATTCAGTGAGACTTGGTTCACACAAAGGAAAGTAGAAAAAGCTTCACTTGAAAGCGACACTGCCCATAATACTGAGGTGGATAAATGTGAAAGCATCAACACATTTTCTACGTTGAATGTATTCACCATCATCCCGCCAGGAAGCGCAATGACAGTGGGTAATAAAGTAGAGCTGAATTGATTCCCACTGAGAATGAGAGACTGATTAACTATTGCAGCCTCTTCTTATCTTTCTCCAGTTCTCTATTGAAATGATGTGATAGTATATAACAAAAGGTTTACTATTCTTTCATAAGGGCTATTCATTCTGAGACTCCGGACTTTGCGGCATGCTGTTAATGATACGACTTCCTTATGTTATTACTTTTGTTATGCCTAATCAAAAGCATGTATTATCAACAATTGTGCTGTTCAAGATGTGTGCTTTCCATATCGCTCACAGAAGATTAAAAAAAGGAATCTCTCTGCTCAGCGCCTGTGACTTTTGTGTTTGTTTGTTGTGCAAAATGCAAATGAAAAAGTACACTTAAGAGGAATATCTGAATGGGATGCATGTGTAGTATCAGATCGATGTAGTGAGTACAGAACCAGAAGATACAGTCCTTAATTCAACAGTCCATCCATGTTCCAACCCTCACAAGGGCGTCACTTTGAGTATGGACGTGGTAGGGGGTCAGAAGATTTTTTTTCTTCTTACATCCAGGACACTAAACAATACACTCCATAACGTGCACTATACACTCTGTATAAACCAGTGCTTCTCAAAGTGTGGTCCGTGAGCGCCCCCTAGTGGTCCGTGAGTATATTGGTAACATTTCACATTTTAAATAAATAAATAAATGTAAGTTTTCCGCACTCTTGCGGGAATATCTCCGCAATGGAGCGAGCTTAAGTTTCACTTTCTATTGCATGATATAGCCCAGCGCAACACCTTCATCACACATGTTGCCACTTGTTTGTACCATTTTCAGGCGATTTACAATCTGTTCTAGAAAAACGATGTGTTTTGGGATATTTGTGGAGTTAGGTGGTCCGCGAGTGCTTTTTATTGGTTAAGTGGTCCTTGGTATGAAAAAGTTTGAGAAACACTGATGTAAACCAATCGGGTTTCCACAAAGACCCACCTGTTTGCTATCCTTGCTCCAAAATGGTGGTATCAGCACCCCATTGATATCAGGACAACAGAAAGTATATATATCTTGCCTGGAAAACTGAAAACCCACTTGTTTCACTTGTACCTTGGCCATTAAACCCAACACACAAAATCAATTGTAAAGAAATTGCAGCTAAAGGACAAGATGACATGCACCAGCACTGACAATGGTTTAGCTCATTTAAAGTGAACATATTTAAATTTGTCTTGTTCTAAGTTAGTGTCTTTATGGTTTATTGCACTTATTGTAAGTTGCTTTGGATTCAAGCATCAGCTAAATTCAAAGTAATGTAATGCTAAACACTTTTAGGCAATGTTATGGATCAGCTTGAGGTCAGAGTTGATTATTACCAAGCGTAAGATTAGTCAGTTTCCTTTGTAGAGATTCTGGTGTTGGCCTTAAGATAAGATAAGACTTTATTTATCTGGAATGAAATTGTTGTGCCAGAGTTACAAAAATACAATAAACACAGCAGCATAATAATAAAACTAACACACATTGTTTGTGCAGATCCGATAAGTAATAAGGTATCCCTACCGTGAGTTCTGGGCTAATTCAGAGGCTTGCTATTACCCTTGTGTTTCGTTTAGCTAAAAATAATTAATATTATCTGATAGCTGAGTTTCTTCCCGTTAAGTGGGTATGACACATTCATAGTTTGTTAAATGTTAAGAAGCCCTCAGACGCTGTTTCTTGCTAGATGTTGCGTACACTAACAGTGCAGTAAAAAGAGCAATGAAATATCTACAGGAAGTAGTAGAGAGGTAAAATAAAGATCCGCTGCTCCTTCGTGTTGGAAGTGGCCAGTAGAGATGGTTCAGGCAACAGATTTCCAGCCTCCATTTCTGGAGGGAATTTACCATTTTGATTTCACACCAAAACAAATGCTTAACCTTTTGTTCACACTTTCCTCCAAAAAGAAACAACTCCTACTTGTCACCCTTTGTGAGTGGCACGTAGGCGTAGTTGAGAGGAATCCAACCGCAAAACAAGCAGAAAGGTGAACTCTCCTAACCACACCATTTTTTTGAAACACTTTTTTCCGGCTGTGCTGCATGACTAACCCATGGAGAACGGCTGGATCTGCAAACATTCTGCCAGAAATGAAAGGTATGTCAAGATTTTTTGTACAAAATGTCCTGCCATGACTGACTGCAGCAGAAATATCCCATCATGCTTTTCCCCTGACTGATTTGTACAGTCCTGCCACATCCTCTGGCACACTTTCATGCCGTGGAGATGTTGGAGTATTTCTAGATGTCCTCTGAAGTTCGCCAGGCGACCGGACCCCTGCCTCTCCCTCGGCTCTTTGAAGTTATTCTCGGCCAAAAAGAGCCAAAGACAGTGAGAGCCCAGAATTGAGGTCAGCTATGGATTCCCTGGTGAGGTTTTGTTCCTGTGTTGGTGAGGCCACCCCTGATATCCCTTTTCTTCCTGAATTTCAAGAAATATAATCCCCATGTGATGGAAAAGAGAGCGAGTGTCAGAAAGTTACAGCGAGGGGCTGAAGCGAGGAGAATGAAAGAAAGTGACGGGGAAAAGAAATGAGGAAGGAGGCTGAGAGTTGATTGCCGCCGAGGAGAAAAAGGAAGTAGAGTGTGACGGCGGGGTTTTGGGTGCTGAGTCATCCGTGGCAGTGACCTTGGCTGGCAGAGAACAGAGGAGCCGAGCAGAATATCAATGACTTCTCTCTCTACAGTGGAGATGGCTGAGATGGGACACACTTTACAGGATCTTGAATATGTTTGACAAAATCTGACACATCTGGGTTCCTATAAGCTTCATAAAGAATGTCAGGGTTTTTGTAACATGGCTTTTTTGGTTAAATATTTCACAACTAGCTCTATCATGGATGCTTGTTGGTGAATAAGCAAATCGATTGAGCCATTAATACCCTTTGGTAAATATTGAATGATTAAAAGAAACTGTTTCAGTCGATGTTATTCGTTTTCTTCTCCCAGACAATATGGTGTAATTAGTATTGGCTAACTTAAAAGCAAACATTAGCTTGATGTATGAGGAATCCTAAAACCTGACATTTTACGACTTCTGGTTTCCTCTTCTTGAAGTTAAAGTTCTTTTGAATGTGTTTCTGGTCTGAAATAAGGACAAGCTTAAGTAATGGAAACCACTCTTGTGAATGTTCAAAGCTTTCTACTGCTCAACTAAACATCATAGCGCCAAACATTAGCCGCCTTTAGCTTAGCGGTGGTGACGAGAAGTCCTGTAACCGTGATGTAGTTTGTTTATAGCCTAACGTTAGTTTTTAACTTCTGCCGATTGGATTTCCGCCTCAAAAATCACAAGATTATCCCGCCGTACAAAACGTGTAAGTTACGATTGTTCAACGCTCCAAAGCCAACGAGAAAATCCCATTGACCTTTGTCGATGCAGTGTTAATTTCGTCAACGAAAACTATGACGAAAAATGTTCGTCAACGACCTTTTTTACACGACTAAGACGAGACGATGACGAGCTAAAAATAGATTCTTGATAACGAAAACTATGACAATGTGTATTTAGTTTTCGTTGACGAGACGAGATGGGACTAAGGTGTTAATGGTGGATTAACGGACATTAAAAATGCAGCCCCAAGTGTCCGTCTTGCATCTTACGTTTCTAACTTGCAATATCATTATTTCCGCTCTCTTCTCTCCAGAAGAGCGATCTCCCTGTGTCTCTCTGAGTGCGGGGGGCGGGGCCTAACTCTCTCTCTCTCTGTGTCTCTCTGTGTGCGGGGGGCGGGGCCTAACTCTCTCTCTCTCTGTGTGCGGGGGGTGGGGCCTAACAGACACGCTGCAGCGGACACAGAGATCTGCCGGGGACGGAGCGTTCAGAGAGTATAGAGACACATGTTGACTAAAAGTTGACGTTTTGAGTTTTCGTCGACTAAAACTAGACTAAAACTACGAAGGATAGGAATGACTAAAATTTGACTAAAACTAATAACCATTTTCGTCTAAAGACTAAGACTAAATCAAAAACAGCTGCCAAAATTAACACTGTGTCGATGGAGCCCTTGCGATGAAAACATTCGGGTCCGCTTGCAAAAATACTTCACAACTGCGCCCCTGTTGCAAATGTACTCATTAAAACACTAAGATAGATCTAAGACAGCAGTCTATTTGTTGAATAGACTTGATGCCGTTCGTTGATGCAAGGAAAAAACACCAACATCCATTTTCACCACCCCATTACAGTTTGGTGGTTATACTACACTATTATCGTTAACTTTTATGGACTTTATCTACATTTAAATGGCCTTAGCTGGGACATTAGGGATTTCTCTCCTCTAAAAAACACATTCACTTAGTTTGTTCCATAATGTAAAGAGAGCAGCACGAAGATAAGAAACACATTCACAGCTGTTGTTTTTAAGAGCTGAGAATCGTACTCTATTTAAGGAAGTTCATTGCCTTAACTCGGCTGGAAAACAGAAAGACCGTGCCAATGTTCCCGTCTCCCCAGCTTGGATATGGGCTGACAAATATATTGAGTTCAGCCATTTGGACTGTGGGCGGAAACAGCTCTTAACAAGACTACACTTCAGGTACATTATTTGTGTGAAAGCAGTTGTTTTGGTGAGTGTCTGTCCTGCTAAAAGCGCCCTTCACTGAGTCACCTCCTGCTGCTTTTTCTGACGTCTGACCTCAGAATAGAGAGAAGGCAGAAAAACAAAAGGCATTTCATCACCTATTTTATCTCCTTTTATTACAGATGAAGCACTTAATTTCGGACAGTTTGAAACGCGAGGGCAGTGATTGGTAAGTGGTCTGCCCTCGCTCAAGGGAAAGCCTCCAGCTTGACTTGAGACCGCCCCCGTTATAAATAAATGTAATTATAATGAAGCCAGCTGCAATGGATCATTGAAAACCTGAAATTGAAAATCTGGCAACGCCCTCTTGGAAAATAGTGGGAGGGCTTGACCTTCCTCGAAACTGGGCGTAGGCAGGAACAGGTAAACTGGAGTCCGAAATTAAGTGCTTCATCTGTATGCCGAACATATTTAAACAAATCAGATAGTCAATGAGTCTATTTCCAATGCTGTCATTTCAAAATATATTGCAAGCTCCTCGACTACAAGTGGATTGTTTCATGATATGCTATCAAGGTAAGGTCGGCGAGGACGTTTTGAGGTATTTTTAGACAGAGAACAGAGATGGATGTTCAGTACTGGAATTATATCGCTCCAAGGGAGGATCATTTATGCATTATGTCTCCATTATGAACCCTGATCAAATTAGCATGTAAAAAAGGGGGAGATTTCCCTCATAAAGCGGCAGATTATATGTTGATGTATTTCAGTAAACCTCCCCAGTGGGAGAGTGCATATAGAGGTTATCTCTGCCGATGTACAACTTCTTATATTAGCTGTATCTTCCTTTTCTTCTAAGCTATAGACGAAGGGGGAAAACACAATAAAAGGTTATTGAAGAAAATGGGATTGTTGGAGAATCACTAGCACAATGATGCCAAAGGATTTGTTGTTGCAAAGGAACAATGACAATATGTCCCTTTCTGATTTAATGTCTTTGTCACACACCAAAGACTGATTGTGCCAATAAATTCTCCACCAAGGAAATACAAATGGAAATAGCGTGCAGGAAATGATTACTCTCCACACTTTGTGTCTGGATGGCCTCATTAGCATCGGTTGTCTCCGATTCGCTCTGAATATATTTGTCTCTGATCCTCCGACGCTTCGCCACACACCTGTTTCTCAACTTTGCCCTAAATTAATTTACAAATAATGATCACTTTGCCTTCCAGTGACCTTCATAACTAGAAGCTGCAAGAAGGTGCAAGACATGTTTCCTTTTGCTTTATTTGAGTGGGTGTAGCTAAGGGTACCATTTGGTGTTTGTGTATGCATAGGACTTTTGTGTTAGCATTTTGATAGCCAGCTGCTACAGTCCTAATGGTGTGTTCAAGTGCAACCTTTAATACAGGACTTAAGGTAAAAGAAAACATACAACTATTCACCTCTTGAAGTTTGCCTCCCTAAAGCAAACTCTCAATTGCAGAAGTTAAGCACTCCAAGGTGACCTCTCCTTGAATTTGTCTCCTCATTGCACCAATAATCAATATGTGTTATAATAATAAGGAATCAAACTCATTTGCGGTGGTTTCTAGTGACGAACCAACAGAGAAACACTGCAGTTAGATTTCATCTCAAACCTAGAGCTTTTTTAAAGAAGAATCTTCATGTTTGTGTGTAAATGGTCTGCAGAGGCTAAAATCCCAAAGTTCCCACACACTACCCTTTAAGTTAAGCCCCATGCCCCCGGTACCAGGGACAAAACACAACATCTTGCAAGACACAGCGTCTGAGGGCTTCTTAACATTTAACAAACTATGGATGTGTCATACCCACTTAACGGGAAGAAACTCAGCTATCAGACAATATTAACAATTTTTAGCTAAACGAAACACAAGGGTAATACCAAGCCTCTGAATTAGCCCTGAGAGAAAAAATGCTAACACACTTAGCACAGAACTCACGATAGAGATACCTTATTACTTATCGGATCTGCACAAACAATATATCACATGAAAGCTGTGATTCCACAGATTCCAGAGGTATAAGAATCATCACTGTGCGACCAAAACTCAGGGCAGCGAATGCGAAACCAGACAACAAACAACGTAGCTTTACGGAGCCAAAACGGCAAAAAACGTCTTACCTTTGTTGTTTTCTGATCAAAATTCAAACGATAAAAACGCTGCTGAAGATTATTAATTTACCCCTTTTAGAAGTGAAGATATAGTCATTTGTTCTGGGAATGTCATTTTCGAGTCTGAGACTTGAAAAACAGGCTCAGAGCTTAACTGGTTAAGTGTAGGTCATTGCATTGTATCATGTTGACTGTTACGAAAATATTGAACTTATCCAACTCTGCAGTTTCCCTCTAAGAAGCAGATTCAACTTTCCAAACATGTAATATGTCTTTAGGAAAGTTCATACTCAGAAGTTCTGGGTTTCACTCTTTAAAGATATCTCAGACAACCTGCTTTGTGGAGCTGATCCTGTTTCTCTCAGGGACAGAAAACATACACATACATGCTGTCAGTCACATTCGAACGCTTGCCGCTGCCTGTTAGCTTCGCTCGATCTCTCTCTGCTCCGCGGCTCCGAGGCGGTCAGCAGTGAAGCCAGCGCTCGCTCAGCCTCTCTGACAGGATCCATGTCTGAGAGCCGGCGGCAGTGTGTGACTCACAGCCAGAGAGATGCATTCACCACACACACACACACACACACACACACACACACACACACACACACACACACACACACACACACACACACACACACACACAACCAGCGAGAAGCATTCACCACACACACCAACACACAGCCAGCCAGATGCATTCACCACACACACCACGCACACCAACACACAGCCAGCTGCACTGTGTATGCATCAATTTGTTGATGCATGTGATAGGAGCAGCTCACTCGGAAAATGAACCTTTATTCCTCCAGGTTAGAGCGGGGAATGCTGGTCTGAGGCAGAGTGTGTTAACATAGGGCTTGTGTGTTTAGGAGGCTGACTGGACCTGGAGGGTGTAAGATGGGAAGTCAACTGAAGTCCGACTGGCTATGTTCCCCTGCTGGAGGATGATAAAAGCCTGGCAAGGAACCCTAGCTAGGACTGGTAAAATGAGGCTGGAAAAGCACTATCCTTAATATGCAGGATAGTTTCTTAATATTGGTCGAACTTGTGACACGTTCTTGTGTAAGTTCTATGCAAAAGAGGGCTGCAAGACGTAGATGGTCATACTCAAATAAACCCTCTAAGGTTGGCGGTTAAACCATGGATGTATAAAGACAACTGGAAACAGCGTTGGAGGAAGGGCCCCGTTCTTTTCTTTGAAAGTTGCTTAGTGTTGCCTGAAGCCAAAATTGACAGACTGCAGAATCAAGAAGTACCCGTAACTGGGCCCGACACTTGAGTTTTCCTTAACCCCGCCTCCGATCTCCCGTTCTCAGCTCAAGTCGAGTGAATGAAGAGAGAAAATAACTCTGCATTTGGCTTTTAGCGCATTTTATTTAGTTAAAACAAGTATCCACTGATTTACATACGTCTCTTTCCCAATGTAAGTCAATGGGAAAAACGGGAGGGTATTTCCACCGTTTGGCCACGACGAAAATGTGCTGCAGTCAACATGTCGAGATTCCTTGGCCAAGAAAATGAACCCCAGTTTGCTCCGGATGGCAAACAAGGAATAGATGTTTCCACAGGAGGAAGACCAAGTAAAGAACATATTTTACTTAACGTGCTACTCCACCACCGGATGTTTCTGTGGCTGCGATCAAGTGATAGTTGACACTGTGTGGTGGAACATTTGTCTCTCTACTCCAGCACAATGGAAAAACAATGACTTTTAGATGAAGTGCCAACACTCAGCTTTTTTTTTTAAGTTGATTAACGGCCTCATCAAATGAACAGCTTTTGTTGTATTGTTCATAAATTGGGGCAGCCTGTACAGAAGTGCTTTGAGCCTTAATTGTTCTCATTGTTTGGTCATTGTTTCATTTAAAATCCAATGTGCGAGAGAGCAGAGCCAGAGGAGCCAATGGAGCCGACAGAAAATGAGTCGCTGTCCAATATTTCGGCCTATTTAAATGGGAAATAAAGACAATCAGCACTTACTAATCATTGATTCCTTTGTATGTGTTGATGTTATCAATGCAGGTGACCTTTAGAATGTCACGAAAAGGTTGAAACAAATGCCAAACATTGATTTACAAGAATATGAAACAGAAAAAAGGAGGAAATCCTCGCATTTAAGCTGAAAGTAGCAAAAAAAGTTTCATTATTGACTGACTTTCATTGCCTTAGTAAGTGGATCCTAAAAGAAAATACAAGTCTGGCACGGTAACATTTTACACATCCTGTTGATTGCAAGTTTATTGGCCAGTAAATACAAACCATAACTGATCAAATTAAGGAAAATGCTAAAACCAAGAGAACATCTAACATACATTAGAGAAAATCAAAGAAAAGAAAGGCTGTATTTGTATTTTCTTTGAAGTAGAAAACATCGAAGAGTTCAGAGAGAATATTTTATTTAGCTTTTAAGTCAGACAATCAAGTATTCTTTCATGTTTTTGGGCCCCTATTTGAACATTAAAAGCATTAAGATACTAAAACAAATCTTGAAAATGGTTTTCTTAACGGTCCGTCCACACAGCCGCGTTAAAAAAAACTTCCAACGCTTCTGCCCATTCACTTTGAATGGGGTGACGTCACGTTGCCGAACTGCATTGTGGGAAGCAAAGCGAAGATTTCCAGGATTTTCACAAAAGTTGAGCAATGTTCAACTTTTGAAGCTGAGGTGGAAGCGTCAGCCAATCAAATCCCGTTTATGCAAATCTGACAGTTCAAGCGCTAGCCAATCAAACCGCGTGCAAGCTGGGAGTGACATACCGCAG
>CALSBZ010034945.1:0-10355 GCA_943591055.1 Gobionotothen gibberifrons
GTTAGAGAAATGAGAAACCTTCTATGAGAGGTATATATACACACAAGACTAATGACAAAGACAAGAAACAGGAGAAGGCTGGAAGAAACACAAAGGCAACACGTGAACACAGTCAGCCAATCACAAAGACAGGTAGTAAAACAAGACAAGACACTATAGCCTCATCCCAATACCCCTCCTCGTCTCCTCCTTTGCCTCACTGGCTTCCCTTCCTTGTGTATTAGCTCCGCCTCCGTAAGATGCGAGCGAGAGACACGAGGAGGTGACGCGAGGACAGAGGAGTCCTCAGGTATTAATTGGGATGTCCTCGTTCACTCAAACGTCACTTTTAAACGACGTCTGTTAATGATGACATATGAACAGCTGTATCCCCTCTCATCGGGCTTAACTGAATAACCCCTTAGAACCGGCCCATTTGTTGTTAAATATTTATTTAAATGAATGAATCTTTCTCTTGTTAGTCAAGGAATGCAATGTATGATGGTTGGTCCTGCTTTTGTGTTCCGTTTTGGTGTCAAATGTAGCCTCCATTTAAATACAAATATAATTATAGTAATGTAAAAGCCTTTTAGAAATGAATTGCACATGATAATTCCCACGGAGCTGTGAGCACTCATCTTCCAGTTGTCGGTTTTCCTCTGTTGAAACCGACCAGCTGTGAAGGTGGGGGCGGGGCTTTTATACGCGAGTAGTGAAAACACTTCCGCGTAGTCTGCTCGCGTGTATCCTCCCTTTCGTCTCCTCCCGCACCCCTCATCCCTCACCCCTCCTCCCTCACCCCTCATCCCTCACCCCTCCTCCCTCACCCCTCCTCCCTCACCCCTCATCCCTCACCCCTCCTCGACTCCTCCGTGTGCATTTGAGCTATTGGGACGTCCTTCAACATGGCGTGTCTTGATCGATTTCCGGGTCAAGTCCCGGAGGAGGGGAGAAGAGGAGTCGAGGAGGGGTATTGGGATGAGGCTAAGGAGAAAAGGCATTTCAAAATAAAACAGGAAACCAAAACTAAGATCATGACAAAACTTGTGATTTTATAAATCCTTTTGGTACGTCCATGTGTTAAATTCAGATTTATGGCACAAACTGAGAAACCTTTCTCCCTTCTTCAGATTGAGGTTTTTTTTGTTAAGTTAATTCAATATTAATACAGACAAGGCACACGTTTACAGCATTAGTTAAAACATTAGTTAAAACTCATAGCATAGTTTATAAAGAAAATAGCCCTCCCATGTGTGATTCCATTTAACTGTATTAGTCAAGGACTTCAAATATCATGGCATAGTAATACGTTCTTGTTCTATTGTCCAAGTTCTACATTAACATGTGAAAACAGTCTTCACATAAAGTAACAAAGGACAACACATTTAGCCTTTAACCCAGCTGTGAGATGGTGATATAAAAGCAATCAGTGCACTGAGCGGCTTCTATCGGCTGGTTGAAGTTACAAACAGTAACCCTGGAGTACATTTTAACAAACTGTAATAACGTCATTGAATATACCAAAGCCCTATTTACTGCAACTTTAATCCTATATGCAGATTAGGGTGGTCCTTAGTGCCATGTACATTTTCGAATTTATTTATTTTAAGCTCCAACCACTGGAATTTGTTATGATAATCAAGAAAACTCTCCTGGTGATACTCACAAGTCCCCGGTTGGGTGCTTCGTTGTTGGAGTTTACCCCAGTGGACGAGAGGGTCGACTCCCTACGCCTGCGGGTTATGGGGGGGAAAACTCTGACTGTTGTGTGTGCTTATGCACCAAACAACAGTTCAGAGTACACGGCCTTCTTGGAGACCCTGGAAAGAGTCCTGTATGGGGCTCCTGAAGGGGACTCTTTAATCTTGCTGGGAGACTTCAACGCACATGTGGGCAACGATGGAGACACTTGGAGGGGCGTGATTGGGAGGAACGGCCCCCCTGATCTGAACCGGAGTGGTGGTTTGTTACTGGACTTCTGTGCTAGTCATGGATTGGCCATAACAAACACCATGTTCAAACATAAGGATGCTCATAAGTGTACGTGGTACCAGAGCACCATAGGCAGAAGGTCCATGATCGATTTCGTTATCGTATCATCGGACCTGAGGCCGTATGTTTTGGACACTCGGGTAAAGAGAGGGGCGGAGTTGTCAACTGATCACCATCTGGTGGTGAGTTGGGTCGAGTGGCGGGGGAAGCCTCTGGACAGACCTGGTAAGCCCAAACGTGTAGTTCGGGTGAACTGGGAACGTCTGGAGGAGGCCCAAGTTCAGGAGGCCTTCAACTCAGACCTCCGGCGGAGCTTTTCGGGCATTCCTGTGGAGGTTGGGGACATTGAACCAGAGTGGTCGGTGTTCAAAGCCTCTATTGCAGAAGCAGCGGCGGGGAGCTGTGGTCTCAAGGTCTTAGGTGCCTCAGGAGGCGGTAACCCTCGAACCTCCTGGTGGACACCGGTGGTCAGGGAAGCCGTTCGACTGAAGAAGGAGGCCTTCAGGGATTTGTTATCCCGGGGGACTCCCGAGGCAGTTGCAAGGTACCAACAGGCCCGAAGGGCAGCAGCCTCAGCCATGGCTGAGGCAAAGCAGCGGGTGTGGGAGAAGTTCGGAGAAGACATGGAAAAGGACTTTCGGGCGGCACCAAAGTTGTTTGGAAAACTGTCCGACACCTCAGGTGGGGGAAGCAGGGAACCATCCAAGCTGTGTACAGTAAGGATGGAACGTTGTTGACCTCAACTGATGGAGTGTTGGGGCGTTGGAAGGAACACTTTGAGGAACTCCTGAACCCGACAACTCCGCCCTCTATGTTAGAGGCAGAGCTGGAGTATGACAGGGGAACAACACCAATCTCCCGGGGGGAGGTCACTGAGGTAGTCAAACAACTCCACAGTGGCAAAGCCCCGGGGGTGGATGAGATCCGCCCAGAAATGCTGAAGGCTCTGGGTGTTGAGGGACTGTCATGGTTGACACGTCTCATCAACGTTGCGTGGAAGTCGGAAACAGTACCGAAGGAGTGGCAGACCAGGGTGGTGGTTCCCCTTTTCAAAAAGGGGGATCAGAGGGTGTGTGCCAATTACAGAGGCATCACACTACTCAGCCTCCCCGGGAAAGTTTACTCTAAGGTACTCGAAAGGAGGGTCAGGCCGATTGTCGAACCTCAGATTGAGGAGGAACAATGCGGATTCCGTCCTGGTCGTGGAACAATGGATCAGCTTTTTACTCTCGCAAGGATCCTGGAGGGGGCCTGGGAGTACGCTTATCCAGTCTACATGTGTTTTGTAGACTTGGAGAAGGCGTATGACCGGGTTCCCAGGGAGATACTGTGGGAGGTGCTGCAGGAGTATGGGGTGAGGGGGTCTCTACTCAGGGCCATCCAATCTCTGTACTCCCAAAGCGAGAGCTGTGTCCGGGTCCTCGGCAGTAAGTCTGGCCCATTTCCGGTGAGGGTTGGCCTCCGCCAGGGCTGCGCTTTGTCACCAATCCTGTTTGTAATATACATGGATAGGATTTCGAGGCGTAGTCGGGGGGGAGGGGGTCTGCAGTTCGGTGGACTAAGGATTGCACCACTGCTTTTTGCAGATGATGTGGTTCTAATGGCTACATCGTTCTGCGACCTTCAGCACTCACTGGATCGGTTCGCAACCGAGTGTGAAGCTGCTGGGATGAGGATCAGCACCTCCAAATCTGAGGCCATGGTTCTCAGCAGGAAACCGATGAACTGTCCACTCCAAGTAGGGAATGAGTCCTTACCCCAAGGGAAGGACTTCAAGTATCTCGGGGTCTTGTTCTCGAGTGAGGGAACAATGGAGCGTGAGATGGGCCGGAGAATCGGAGCAGCGGGAGCGGTACTGCAGTCGCTTTACCGCACCGTTGTGACGAAAAGAGAGCTGAGCCAGAAGGCAAAGCTCTCTGTCTACCGGGCCATTTTTGTTCCTACCCTCACCTATGGTCATGAAGGATGGGTCATGACCGAAAGAACGAGATCGCGGATACAAGCCGCCGAGATGGGTTTTCTCCGCAGGGTGGCTGGCGTCTCCCTTAGGGATAAGGTGAGAAGTTCAGTCATCCGGGAGGGACTCAGAGTTGAACTGCTCCTCCTTCACGTCGAAAGGAGCCATTTGAGGTGGTTCGGGCACCTAGTTAGGATGCCACCTGGGCGCCTCTCTATGGAGGTGTTCCAGGCACGTCCAGCTGGGAGGAGACCGAGGGGTAGACCTAGGTCCAGATGGAGGGATTATATCTCTTCGCTGGCCTGGGAGCGCCTTGGGATCCCCCAGTCAGAGCTGGTTGATGTGGCCAGGGAAAAGAAAGTTTGGAGCTCTCTGCTGGAACTGCTACCTCCGCGACCCGACCACGGATAAGCGGGAGAAGATGGATGGATGGATGGATGAATGGATCTGACCCTGGGACTCGGAAAAAAAACACCAACCCAGCAGCAAGAACAACCATTAAAGTGATTTTAAAAGCTAAAGAAGAAGAATTTTATAATCACTTTGGAAATATTAAATATTTCAATGCATTGTTTCTTTATTTTCCACACAAAAATAAATTCAGTACACAAGCACAGTTCTTTGTAACCAGGGTAACCCAGGTCCATATTCTGTTTTCATTTAAGAAATCCGGCATCATCTAGTTCAGCCTTTACTAAATGTACCTTGTCTTTTCAGTTTTCAATGGCTTTGCAGTGGGAATATCTATGTTTTGAGATAACATTTAAAACCAAATTCCTGTGGAAATTCCTGGTAGCAAGTAATGTGTTTTAGGAACGTATTGTATTGATTCTCAAGTATTTATATAAGGTTTTTCTTATCTATCAGAATAAGCATTTATTTGAATAGATTCATTGTCCTCCCATAGCTGATATAAAAAAGGAGGCAGTGATGATACACCTCCGTCTTCAGCTTGATATTGACTGGGATTTGAGGAGCCTTCAGAATGACTCATCTTTAGATGAATAAGTGTATTGCTTGCCCTGTTTAGGATAATAATTGATGCTTCAGAATAGATGTGTACAATGTGTCTGCACCCTTGAATTTGCTTGTTTTGTTCATTTTCTGTTTCCCTTTGTCCTCGGTCTCCAGCTTCTGTGTCTCTGCTCATTGATATTTCCATCACATTGACAACATTAACTCATTGTCCTACGATTGTCTTTTGATGTAAAAATGAAGACTTTTAAAACTATTTTGTTCTTGTTTCTTTACTGCAGCTCCCCATCCTGGCCTCTTCTGTTGTCAGTCTCTACTTCCTGGAGCTGACGGATATTTTCCAGCCGGTGCATTCTGGGTACAGCTGTAATGACCGCAGTCTGTCTCTGCCCTACATCCTGCCCAGACAGGAAGTCTGCACGCTGCCTCTGCTCTTCAGCTTGGCCTTCGCTGCTCCCACCGCCACTGTAAGTAACCTCATAGTAATATCTGACAGTGATCATACATGTGGGGGGGGGGGGTCTCTGGTGTCCTCAGACGGGCTGTTTCTAAAAACTGGTATAGTTTTTATTATGATTAGCAAGAAAATCTACAAGAGATTGTACAGTGCAATCAGAGAGATACAGTATGTCCACGTTTTTGAGCAAGTCCACGAATCCAGTCTTTGTCAAGTCTGTCACCACCTTCGCGCAGCTGCTGGCGCCACTTCGTCCGGTCCTCCGCCAGCCTCTCCCAGTTGTCCGTGGCGATGTCCAGGGCCTTCATGTCACGTTTTACGACATCCTTGAAGCGCAGCAGTGGTCGTCCTCTGCCTCAGCTCGCTGTATAAGATGTCCTTTGGCAGGCGCAAACGACTGAAAGACGTTGCGGCTTTGCCGATAAGAGTCTAGATCTCCTTAACTAATGACAGGTCACTGCTGATTGTTGAGCCAAGATACGTGAACTGGTCAACAGTCTCCAGCACATGCTCGTTCACCATTACCGGCGACGCTGCGCTTCCTGCTTGGTTCATAACAACTGTCTTTTTGATGTTGATCAGTGCAAACTCAGAGCATGCTGCACTGAATCTGTCCATCAGGCGATGTAGACCAGTTGCGCTGTGAGACACCAGAGCTGCGTCGTCCGCGAATAAGAGCTCACGAACTAGCACCTTCCGTACCTTTCTTTTCGCGCGCAATCGGGCCAGATTAAACAGCTTCCCATCCGACCACGTGTGCAGGAAAACGCCGTCTTCGTCCACGTGATCGTTGAATGCATGATGCAGCACAACAGAGAAGAAGATGCCGAAGAGCATGGGCGCTAACACGCAGCCTTGTTTGACTCCACTGCGAATGGAGAAGCTGTCTGAAGAAGATCCTTCAAAGAAAACCGTTGCTGACATGTCCTCGTGAAGCGATTTGACCAGCCCGAGCAGTGTCGGTGGGCAGCCCAGTTTATGCAAGATGGCGAACAGTCCTTCCCGACTCACCATGTTGAACGCCTTCGTCAGGTCGACAAACACCATGTGCAGTGGTTTGTTTTGCTCTCTGCACTTATCTTGCACCTGGCGCACCGTGAAGACCATGTCTGTTGTTGATCGGCCACTTCGAAACCCGCACTGTGACTCTGGGTATACGCGAGCGGCCAGTTTCTGGAGCCGCACCAGCAGAATTCTGGAGAAGACCTTGCCAAGCACGCTCAGTAGCGAAATGCCACGGTAGTTGTTACAGTAGTAGTTGGTACCTCTTCTGAATTGTTCAAATACTCATGTCTTATTTCTAGGGCCGGGACTTTAACGCGTTAATTAAGATTAATTAATTACACAAAAATTAACGCGTTAAAAAAATTAACGCGTTAAAAAAATTAACGCATTTTAATCGCACTTATTTTTGCACCGCGGAACGTTTCTCACTGGATGAGTTTCAGGCGTACCGATTATACTGGAGCACCAACTAACGTGCATGACTTCAGACAACAACAAACCACAGTGAACAATAGTCAAACATGAACGAAGAAGCTGATGAGACCGCGTTGGCCCCGTGGATGAGAAATGTTGTTTTAAAAGACGGACGGATGGAAGCGTCGATAAGAGCACAGTTGTGTGCAAATTATGCAAAAAGGAATTCGCATATCACCGCAGCACATCAACATGTTTTGTTGCTTAAGCTTATGTATTCAGTCATTATTCAATGGTATACTAAGATTCATGTGAAAACAATTGTGAAAAAAATTGCTTCTCACTGTTCTCAGGTCAAATATTTATATGCGATAAAAAATGCGATTAATTTCGATTAATTAATTACAAAGCCTCTAATTAATTAGATTAATTTTTTTAATCGAGTCCCGGCCCTACTTATTTCATTTATCTACCTCCTCTTGGCCATATCTTCCGTAAATGTAACCTTCACTTTCATCGGTACGCAGAAGACACCCAGCTCTATTTGTCCTCCAACTGGACCTCAATCCTCCCTCCCACCTCGCTCTATGATTGCTTACAGGAAATCAAATCCTGGTTCTCCAACAACTTCTTTAAACTTAACAGTGATAAAACCGAGGTCCTCCTCATTGGCACCAAATCCACCCTAACCAAACCTGACAGTCCCCCCCCTCCCCTCAGGTTAAGAGTCTGGGTGTCATCCTCAACAGCACGCTTTCCTTCAAAGCATGTCATTCGGTCTGCTTATTTCCATATACGTAACAGCATTCTCTGTTGTTATTGATTATATTGTCTAGTTTTTCTGCTGATGTTTTTTTTAATCTTGTATGGCGACCTTGAGAGCCTTAAAAGGCGCCCATATAAATCAAATATGATATTAATAATATTATTATTATTATTATTATTATGCACACATTTCATAGAAGAAGTGGTCTCCTACATGTTGCAATGTTACCATGACTGACCACACTGTGAGAGTACAACACTAACGGCCCGTCCACACAGCGACGTGCGTTGTCGCTTGCCGGCGGGCATGTCTGAAACTCGACCAACAACCAATCACATGAATCTCCCGCCCCGGACACGCAAGCAGCGGTTTGATTGGCTAGAGCTTGTACTGGCATATTATTCGATTGGCTGACGCTTCCGTCGAAGCTTCAAAAGTTGAACATTGCTCAACTTTTGCAGCGAGCAACGCGAGCAAAGCTACGCTTCCCTCCCACAATGCAGTTCGGCGAAGCGTGACGTCACCCCATCCAAAGTGAATGGGCTGAAGCGTTGAAGCTTTAACGCACGCCGCTGTGTGGACGGGCCGTAAGCTGTTTTAAACACTAATACTGGATGGAAAAAAGCAGCCATTTGAAATTGAAATTCATTCAAACTAACTGCCTGAGTGAAATTGCCTATCGAGCTCTTAGTAATGACTTCCAATCTGTTCTCAATTCACTGTCAAGGTGACAAACTCAGCTGTACAATACATGTAGAGTCTAGGACACATAAACTCTAATTTAATGTAATTCTTAGAAACTCTTCCTCCGGGGCTTTTTAACTAATGTATCAAACAAATGCTAACTGCTAGCAGAGCCTAAACAATACTTGTGTATTTTTTTACCAGTGTGAATCAAATCAAATCAAATCAATTTTTATTTATAGAGCACATTTTAAAACGATTTTTGGTCGAGCCCAAAGTGCTGTACATACAATAAAAATGCTTTACAATAAAAACACTTTACAACAAAAACAACAGCACAAATACAAAATAACACACAGCAAAATGTCAGGAGTCGTGCTCCGCTCTGACTAGAAGGCCAGAGAGAAGAAGTGAGTTTTAAGTGTGGATTTAAAAACCCCTAGGTTCTGGGCCGACCTCACATGGAGGGGCAGAGTGTTCCAGAGCCTGGGGCCAGCTGCTGCGAAGGCTCGGTGCCCTCTGGTTTTGAGCCTGGTCTTAGGCACTACCAGCAGCAGCTGGTCAGCAGACCTTAAGGCTCTGGTTGGGGTGTAGCGCTGGAGGAGTTCAGCTATATAGGCCGGAGCCAGCCCATTTAGTGCTTTAAAAACAAATAAAAGGAGTTTAAAATCAATTCGGAACCGAATTGGAAGCCAGTGCAGTGAGGCCAGAATTGGGGTGATGTGGTCACGCTTTTTGTGGCCCGTAAGAAGACGTGCAGCGGCATTCTGCACTAGCTGCAGGCGTCTAATTGAGGCCTGGTCCATACCCACATACAGACCGTTGCAGTAATCCAACCTTGAGGTAACAAAGGCGTTGATAACCCTTTCCAAGTCTTTAAAAGATAAAAACGACTTGGTCTTAGCCAATAGTCGTATTTTAAAAAAGCAGGTTTGAACTACGCTGCTGACCTGCTTATCAAATTTAAAAGTGCTATCGAAGGTCACTCCAAGGTTCTTGACAGAGGGGAGGATGTTTTTTTTGAGGGAGCCCAGAGTATCAACTGGGGAGGCTGGAGGTTGGGGTCCAAAAAAGATGACCTCAGTCTTACTCTCGTTGAGGTTGAGGAAATGTTGGCTCAGCCAGGATTTGACCTCTGTCAAGCAGTCCATCAGTAGCTGTAAAGAGTTTTCATGGGAATTGAGAGGTAGATAGATTTGCACATCATCTGCATAACAATGGAAGGGGACATTGTGTTTTGTGAGGATTGAACCCAGGGGAAGCATGTAAAGTAAAAACAGGATGGGGCCCAGAATCGAGCCTTGTGGAACCCCACAGGTGAGAGGGGCTTTGGCAGAGGAGAAGGCACCCAGTTGCACTGAAAAGCTACGGTCTGTCAGGTAGGACCTGAACCATGCAAGGGCAGAGCCTGTGATGCCAGCGGACTGTTCAAGCCGTGACAACAGGATGCTATGGTCCACCGTGTCGAAGGCAGCTGTCAGGTCTAACAGCACCAAGACAGCTGGGCTACCTGAGTCGGCGGCTAGGAGCAGATCATTAAAAACTCTTAAAAGGGCTGTTTCAGTGCTGTGCATGGGTTTAAAGCCAGACTGAAACTTTTCATGGATTCCATGCGCAGTTAAAAAAGACTGCAGCTGGGCATAGACTACTCGCTCCAGAACTTTGGATATAAAGGGTAGCTGGGAGATGGGCCTAAAATTTGCGAGAATGGAAGGGTCGAGATTTTTCTTTTTAAGTAGTGGCTTTACCACGGCATGTTTGAAGGCAGCTGGGACACATCCTGAGCCAAGAGAGGTATTTAAAAGTAATAAAATACTTGCTCCAACTGAATTAAAAACATCTCTGAGAAGGCGAGAGGGAATGCTATCTGAGCTGCAGTTTGTCGGCCGCAGGTGCTTGACCACATCCGAGAGAGAAGAGAGGGACACAGGCTCAAAGTGGTCGAGGACAGCAGGGCACAGAAAGGGAGCAGGATCTGGGGTAGCACTAGTGTGGGCTAGCCTAAGAGCAGATACTTTTTCGATAAAAAACGTGAGGAACTTATCACAGAGAGTGGTCGATGGCACAATAGGAGAAGCATCACAGGGATTAATAATAGAGTTGAGGACATTAAAAAGAACCTGAGG
>CALSBZ010034954.1:0-11264 GCA_943591055.1 Gobionotothen gibberifrons
TTTTTTTTATCTATTGACAGCCCTAATTGTTATATGATACACATGGTAGTTCAATGCTACCTGTTGTCACACTCTGTTGGTAATTAAATCAATGTTGTAATGACATAAATTAGCTTAAATGTTGATTTTATTGAAAAACAGAATTATTCACGCAAAATGTATGTTAAGCTTTTATTTTGAAATGACTTCCGCCAGAACCAGAATACAAGTTTATTTTGAAAATCTATTCCGGAAGTTATCTCTGAAATACTGACGGAAGCTTGAACTCAATGTAAAACCGAACGTAAACAATACCAGCCGTTGTGATAAGATAAAAAGTGATGCAGGCGAGTGTGTAGAACCAAGTGTTTAGTCATGTGGTGAATATACAATGAAAAATCCTCTGTTATGTGCAAAGTCGGACATTGAAGACTAAGGCGGCTGGCTCCCTCCCCCACAGAAGAGAGAGTATAAAGGCGGCCGGTGAGCACAGCTGGGGTCTCTTTTCCTTCTCCCCAACTCCCGGAGGACACAGCTGCAGCAGTTTCCTCCTCTTTCAACTCCCGATCCTGCTTGTGACATTACCGTGCCTTATATTTATATTAAAGTACCACATTTGAAACTTATAGTCGAGACTCATTGTTCTCCTTATTTTAAAACTTTCTCTCCTGGACGCGAGAAAAACGAACATTTCAACAGTTGGTGACCCTGACGTGATCTAGTGAACAGGAGAGACAATACAGCCAGCTGTTTGCGGGGGACATTAGCAACACAGGCACACACGTGGGCTCAAATTGATCGGTACCGAAGAATGCCTGTTAAGACAAAGATTCTTCACTAGTTACACTAGGAAATGTTAGATGTGTGTGTTTGCTGGCGACCGGCGGATCCTGAAAACAGCTGTGCATTTTAATGTTAAAAAACCTAAATTGATATAAATAATCACTAAAACCAAGAGGCGTTGTTCTATCACAGGCACAGTGAGTTTAATTTCATTTTCTGTACTTTCAAATAACCCTGCATGTTATTAATTTGTGTGTGTGTGTTGTATATTATTTTTTATATTGATAAGGTATGCACGGTTTAAGGTCCATAATACCAGCACTCATAACTTCGATGAAGTGTCTCTTATATTACGTTTTTAGTTTTTAAGAGCTATAACGTAAATGATTTGAGGTCAACTAAACAGTTGAAGGTCTGTTTGGACGAGGAGACACAGAGAAGCAGTTGAAGTCTGAGGGAAGTGAGTGTTTATCAAATCAACAGTCAAGTCTGTTTAAAAAAGTCCTTTTAGTGAAAAAAGGCCTGAATAAAGTTAAGGCTTTAAATTCAGTGTTTATTCTGTTCTATTTGCAACCAAATATTGCGTATGGATTACGACGAGTGATGCGACGTCAGTGCGTTGGTTTGACGATATTCGGCTGATTGTGCATGATTTGCGACATAATTTGTCCCATAATGGCGTGTTTTAATATGAACAGATAAAACATAGTGACCCTAAGTCAAATATTACGTGACTAGATAGGAGATCTAGAAGTAAATGGTTTTAAGGCCCATTTTATCTTTCACACCAGCCAGAGAGACACACGAGGTCTTTTCAAATCCCTTTGTTCTTCAGGTTAGAGGTTAAAAGACTCAGCGGACATCTTGTTTAGAGCACAGGGAGGAGAACAAAGACTCTCCAAGACGCCATTTGATGGAATGCTAATTGAGGTATTCTTTTAGGGCAGATCACGTGAGATCACCACAGGGGTCACTTTTTGTCAGGGTTGGAGCTAGAAAATAGTGCATTTTGCTAAAACAGGTTATTTATACCGATGGAAGTTTGATATCAGTAAAAGCAGTGTTGTATTTTCTGGCTCAAATCTGAGTTTGGAGTGATTCCTACTGTGGATTGTGTATTGGCTGTGTTTGAGGTGTTCTCTGCTGGCGAGTGTGATTTGGCTATTTTTTGCAGTGTTCTGGTTTGCAGATGTGTTTTGTAGTGTTTGTACTGTAATGTTAAACCATATTGAAATTCTCTTCCCATTTAGATGAAGTGTCTCTTATATTACAATTCTAGGTTTTAAGCCCTATAACGTAAATGATTTAAGGTCAACTAAAGGTTTAAGGTTGTTTAGACGAGGAGACATAGAGTTACAGATAGGTGAACAGAGTAATCAGTAATAATATCAGAAAAAATATTCTGAAGTCTAATCTTAAGTGTTATTACAAGAACACATGCGGTTTCTATTTTTAAGATAAGAGAGACCTTGCATAATAGTCTTTCAGGCTGGACTCTAGAATATTCGAACACAGATGTATTGAAGCTAACACAAGTTAAACATTTGCATAATTACATGCACTTCAGGATACGCATTAAATACCAGATTTGGATTTGCACAATATTTCTTTTCATATTTCAAAAATCCAAACATTGTGCAAATTTAATTTTTTAATAAAAAAAAAAAAAAAAATACATAAAATCTATAACTTAAAAAAAAAAAAAGAGATAGGATATTTTTATAAGGAATACAAGGGTACTAGTCGGAGAATTAGTGCTGCATCTTTGATAACTTAATAATTGTATCCTAGTACTCAAGAACCATGTCACCAAAAGACACCAAGTTGAAGCCAGACGTAGAGCCAGGCTCAACTGCTGACATCAAGGAAAGGGTAAAAACCAGATTAGATGCTACAACGGTTCCAATACGTAGACAGAAGACATGGAACCACATAGAGAAACTGTTGGAACAGTGGCAAACGGAGGGATTGATTCCAGCAGATGATCAGCCGGGACCAACAGAAGCCCATGTAATAGCAGTGTTTGACTATGAACATAAAGAACACCTACAACAGCGAAGTGCATGGGTGAAAGCGGACCAAAGGAAATCAAGAGTTATAGGTCTGTTACATCATCTAAAATATGTCAGTATTGGGCCGGCAGACAGCATACATGTGGTCCAAGAAGCAGACCTACCAAGGAGGGAAGACATAGCAGGAATAACAGAAGCCGCTCCAGCTATCCAAGCTCCAAGGCATTATCCAAGCCTGACCGAAGACTCTCCTCCCGACATACCAGATGAAAGGGGATGGGAGGGGAAGTTCTCAGAGATGGCCATAGAACCAGAGAAGGCAGGTCAAACACCTTCAACAATTCAAGCTCAGGAAGTGCCAGAGATTCAGGTGCACAAGCAACAAAGAGGGGTAGGAGGTTTCCGAGGAAGACAAAGTGGCAGAGAAAGAGGACGTTTCCAAGGGGGTAATCGGTCAACAGGAGAAGGTTTCCGAAGTGAAGGATGCTCCATATGTGGTCAGATCTCACATTGGGCCAGATATTGTCCGCAACACAGGATGTTGCAAGTACCAGAATATCTTCCCACACAAATTCTGCAACAGCAAACACCTGCATATCCTCCTACCCGAGTACAGCTGCCAGCACAGGTTTCCACTCCCATGAAAAAGAGACAGTGGAAAGAAGAGAAACGATTAAGACGAAGAACAGATGGAGGCTGCTACAGATGTGGTGAGCTGACACATTGGTCCAGAGAATGTCCGCAGAACATTGTACCAAACAACGGCCCTCCATGCAGTTGCCAACAAAGAGGAGGTTTCCATGACTACGGCAGAGGCAGGGGTTCCCATGGATGTCAAAGAGGAACAGGATTTCCAAACATGGACCAAATACCCCAGACAGCCTGCCATCTTCTACAACAATGAGGAAGCTCAGAGGGCCAGACCACCAGGTGATGCATCTTCAGACCAGAGAGGTATCTTGAAGTCCAGCTACATTAAGCTACATCTGACACCACAGGAGGGAGAGGTAGAATGTTATTAGAACATTTTTTATTAGTGTAGCATATTGCATTTAAGATTAAAACATGAATAGATGAGTAAAGATTAAAACATAATAGAACATTAAGCAGACTATTTTTGTGATTATGAGAAGGATAGAGATTACGAGTGATGTTGTTCCCCCACACAGAAAACTATTGAGTCCACACAGCTAGTGAGGTCAAGACGATGGATTTCCACCCAAAATATGAAGACGGGAGATCCTTACCAAGTCCTCCTGTTTACACCGACTGCAGTACAAGGGACGGCGATACACCTGACGTGAAGCTGTTGAGACCTGAAAACAGAAACTCGATTCTGCTGTGGTGAAGTCTGGCTACAAAGGGAGGTGTTCCGATAGGGTCGCTTGTCTCAAACCAGTGAAGAAGTCAACAAGAACCCAGCAGAACTAGAGAGTGACTGTTAGAGGGAGAAGAGTGTCGGAGCGACAGAGACTGGCACAACCAACCAGCCAGTAGATAGATAGACCCCGTCAGAAGACCGGGGCTGTGTTTAAAGGGGAACTTCATTTATTATTAGTGGAAGCCTAGTTTTTTAGTAAAAATTATGTGATTTATGGAGTCAGATTACATTTTCACAGACACAATTTTATAATAGGTCTGAGGTATCTGTTCTAAGGCATGAGCTGTAAACTAAATAGAATAACACTGATTGAGAGCTTAGATGAAGGAGTTCTAGGATTTTATAACGGTTTAAAAAATCAGTCTTTATCTATTTATTCTTGAGTGACTTTACTGATTTATAATGTAGTGCGTAAGGCAATATCTCATTTTTAGTGAGGGGCACAAGCCCTTCATGTTCTCGACATGTCACCTTTTGTGAAAATAGTTCGTATTTTCACTCTAGTTTAGAGAAATATTTTATCATATGTTGGTTCAGCAGTGTCAGACAAGCCTCTAATCGCAGAAACAATGATGCATAATACCATGACTGAAGCCGTTATTGAAACAGAGTAAACTATTTTTTGTACTAATGGCAGGTTTTTAGTGAATATGTTTTTATACAATACACCATATGATATTTTTGTACGCCTTAAGGGTACGCGGAGCAGTTATATTGATTTGGTACAACGTTATGTGTTTTACATGTTCTGTTCATAATAGGGTAATCATATTAATTGAGCATGTTACAGATGAAGCACTTAATTTCGGACAGTTTGAAACGCAAGGGCAGTGATTGGTAAGTGGTCTGCCCTCGCTCAAGGGAAAGCCTCCAGCTTGACTTGAGACCGCCGCCGTTATAAATAAATGTAATTATAATGAAGCCAGCTGCAATGGATCATTGAACACCTGAAATTGAAAATCTGGCAACGCCCTCATGGAAAATAGTGGGAGGGCTTGACCTTCCTCGAAACTGGGCGTAGGCAGGAACAGATAAACTGGAGTCCGAAATTAAGTGCTTCATCTGTATGCTCAAAGGAGGGAGTGTCATGATTATACAGATATGTTGATTTCAGTGACGTAGTAGTTCATAAATAATAACAAGTGTTTAACAACAACAAGTATGCCGAGGTTTGGGCCTTCTCCAAGGAGGGAGTGATCCAGCTTTGGGTATCAGATAAATTGAAGTGTATGAATATGTCAGGGCTCTGAGTAATATTATCCAAGTCTTGTCTACACAGGTTCAGAGAACTGCAGAGACACCAGGGCCCTGTGCTACGAAGCTGTTTCAACCTAACCTGGATATGTTTGAGTTAGCCGGTTGGCCTAATCCAAAACATACGGCCTCTCGCTAAACGGCACTACGACGCGGGTTATCAAGTGGATCGCTCAAGCCAGCCGTGCCCTATCTATTTAGGTGCGCGTTTACATGACAGGGGTGGTATTTGGAGCATTCGACCAATCACAAACATGGAGAAGCGTACTGACAGCGCAGCGTCATACTTCCTCAATGAAAAGTCTATATAATTAGACAAATATGAAGACGTTAAACTTTAAACATCCATGACTTAAACACTTTATCCAGGATAAAAGCCACATAGTTGCACCTGCAAGGTGAATATAGCTGGTAAAAGAAAAAGTGTTTGAATGCGTACATTAACAGGTTTATGATATCACTGCCCGTAAGACACGATCTGACTTTAATTAATTAATGATTGACTCGAGTGTTTCGTCAACTTAATGTGTTGCTTAAAATAATACTTCTGCATACAGTATGTGGCACTGTGAGTGTTGCACGGCCAGATACGGCTCAGCTGACTGACGTGCAATATATTCCGTGTGTAAATCGAAGAGATAATACATTTTACAGCATATAGACCGTAACTTTGATCCAGTTACGTATGTTGTGGCAGATATTTAAGTAAGCTTTCTTAACGCTAATGTTATAATAGTCAGATTGCTCTGAAGATGGGAGGTGATATTCTATTAATGTTCACGTTCACACAGTCGGTGATTTTTGCCGGCCGGCTTTCCTGCAACGGCAGTTTTTCTGTATTTCCTTTCTCCTGTAATGTGACTTGATCGCTTTAAACTCTGCACCCCGCTCCGCACACGGAGCTCTGATTGGTCAGCAGGCAGTGCTTTCACTGAGTTTAGCTCTTAGCCTGCAACCTAACCTGGTCCCGACCAGGTTAGCTGCTAAGCATAAGTTACCATGGAAATCTAGCCTGCTAAAAAGAGAACCAGCTTCGTACGACCGGAAAGCCGGAGTTTTCCCTGAATTTAGCCGGCTAAGCCAAAATCCTGCTTCGTCGTACAGGGCCCAGACGAGACACCAAAAGAGACTCCGTTTCGGCCAGGTGATTGGATGAGGGTGAAAGTTCACAAAAGACAGTGAGATTGAACCCAGGTGGACGGAACCGTGAGAAGTTGTAACGAACTTCACATGCACTCCGGTTTAAAGGTAAAGATAAAAGGAGCAAATTGACACCACCTCACACATTGTCACCCTTCACTGGCACCTTCCAGAAATTATTGGAAGTTAGGACTGATTTGGCAGAACTGGAACAAAACAATAAATAGAAATAAGAATAAGATAGAAAAAGCTCGATAGATGAATTGTAAAGATAGTACACTAAAGTGAAAACCTATTTTTTGTTTTACACCTGAAAAATAGTCCAATTTTAGAATAAGTTATTTTTGGACTCATAATTTGAATTTTGTAACTGACAACCATGGAGAAAATAGAGATTAAGTCGAGAACAAAGCCAAAGCAATTGTGGGGTCCACTAGGGATAAGAGTCAGAATAGTTTTGTTGATTGTGCTCATTACAGTTGGAACCTTTCTGGTTGGAAGGGGAGTACAATATCATGTAAGACATGGATCCATTAGTTCACTCAAAGAGAATGCCCACATCACTAACAAAACTCCAGCTGTGTTTCAGAGACTTTCACTTATCCCCAGAGCCAAAAGATCACCTGAGCAACGAGAGAAGGAGTTGGAAACGCTAGTCCCTTCAAGGTTGCCAGGTGAGGAGGTTATAATCAAGAGGATTCACCCCCTCTATATGCAGTTTTTGGATCAAATTATGAGGGGGGTTTAAGTGATCGGGATATGTAAGTGATGGGGATTTACAGATTAGGGGAATCACCAAATTCACTGGATCCATGTTTTAGACTGTACCATAACACCCCCTGATAAGTTATGAACAACCGATCGGTGACCTATCTGAGCAAAATTATTGGAAATGATTACAGTAGAAACAGGCTACCAACCCACAAGTACAGCTTTGTACGCACAAACTCTATGAATAAGATTCCCCAGCAGATTGTGGCGACATTGCACAGATATGTCCAGACACAGAAGTTACATATGTTCTAAATAACAGTGAGATTTAAAATGGAGAAAAAAGTGAGGACGTTCTTTTATAGTGTGTGAAATATGAGGTGCTCGAAGCATGTAGGTATTTCAGTTTATGGAAGAAAATGGGTTCCTAAAAGAGTATTTGGGGTAAACATGTTACAGTGGGTGAAAGCAGTGTTTTGGGATATGGTAAAATTATTAGTAGACATTGATTGTGTTTAGAGGGCGTTTAACATCTAAGACAGATAGTATGATTAAGAGAATAGAGTGGAAGGGATTGGATTTATTTTTCCTCAGTGTGTTAGAATTATCTATAGATAATGCGTCCCGAGATCTCTCTCTCTGTCTCTCTCTCTCTCTGCCTGAAAGACTGCTACGACCCCAACTCCAGCAGACAAATGACCTCACCACAAGAGACTCCTCCTCCTCCATCCAGCAGTCAGAGAACTTGAGCTGAATCATCTTCACCTGAGGCATCCAAGACCAAGACAGCATGCTGAAAGAGGTATAATCTCATCGGTCCCTCAAGACAGGACATGAAGTTGCAAGCTGAGCTACGAGACTTTGCACAAGACATGAGAGCAGAATACGCCCTACATGCAACAGTGAAGAGACTGTACAGGCAAAGCAGTTGTGCCACTGAAGAGAGGTGCAGCGGAAGGATTCAAGAACCAGGAGGAGGAGAAGAAGGGGGCCAGCAGAACGTGAGGGGGTTGTGGCACGACCAGAGGGGGAGAGAAGGAAAACGGGAGTGAGTTTTACACATAAACACATTTATAAAAGAGGAAACTATTAAAGTCAAATGAGAGAATAATCCTAAAACACACTGAGGGTGGAACATGTTCAATCTTTTCATAATATAAGTAGAAACATATCTGCCATAAGAAAATTTCCTAAATTAAACTACAAACCAGCCAAATGACTTGTGTTTTTAAGATCCTTGATAAAGGAGGGAGTAATTATCACATGCTCGGGCACCCAAAGTTGCACACACTGTTAAAGGGATTTAGCATAGTTCTTTAAGTAGATCAGAACTGAAGAGTAATTAGTACAGATGAAGCACTTACTTTCGGACTCCAGCTTAGGTGTTCCTGCCTACTGCAAGCCAACTCCCAGTTTGGAGGAAGGTCAAGCCCTCCCACTATTTTCCAAGAGGGCGTTGCCAGATTTTCAATTTCAGGTTTTAACCAGGAGATGGCGCTTCATTCACAAATACAGAAATGATGTCGTACACAGGATAAAGCTGCTTGAATGAAGAGCATTTGAACATATACAGTAGTCTTTATATATTAAATAATCATAATAATAATGTAAATGTTTACATTACATTAAACCATGCATTTTGTAATGCCAGCATTTCATTTAGAAGAAAAGTAGTTAGTTAGTTATTTTCATGTCGATGGACACTGAATAATATTTTTGAATAGAGGATTCATAATATTGTTTGCCGAGAACAAAATTAACGATCAAGCAACATTTTAAATTCTAAATATCCCTGCAAATATAGCAATGACATTTCTGCTTCTATCTTTGCAAAACGAGTAAACAGTCACATTTGATCTTGATAAGGGATCAATGCGTGTAGTCTTTAATATTAAACATGATCGCTGGTAGATAGCCACAGAAGTCGTATCACAGTTTAATCTGAGCGGATCACTGTTTATCACAGCTCTCCACGCTGCTCCTGGGCGGAGCAGCTGAAGACTTCTCCACGCTGCTTTCAAACTGTGAGTAAACAACGTGGTGTGTGTTAGTCGTATCTTGGCTCTCTGTTCGGTCAAATATTAAAGCTACATGTGCGCGTGCGTTTCGGAGAGTTTGTGTGTGTGTTCCTGCCAGTAATTAGCCGTGTCTCGGCTCGCTGTACGGGTAAATATTGAAGCTAAATTACACAACAACTACATGTCCCACAATGCATTTCGTTCTGTGACTCGCGCTGCTTGCGCACTGTCTTAATCTCAGCCATATTTTAACCGCCGGCCGACAGGGGGCGAAAGAGACGAGTGAGCGATACAGGGAGAGAAACACAGAAGAAGAGATGAGAGCGCAGCAGAGAGAAGCGGAGAGGATATCTGTATAGTTCAATGTTCATTGACAATACATATTGAATTGTACTTTCTTTATTTGATTGGCAGTCAGTTGTTGATTACATGCAGACGTTGATAAAGCTACAGGCTACTTCAATATCACACTAATTCATGAAGCAACTTAGACATTTTGATGTTCCGGACCTTTGCATGGGGACATTTTATCTAACTGGACCTCATTGAATTTTAGTTGAATACCCCTATGTGGATGCACACTAATCTTTCCCTGTTATTTTTTAATATATGAAGCGTGAGCTATATGCTCGAGTCTTCCTGCCTGTCGGCCTGAGAGATTTCGAGAATAAAATCGTAATAATACGAGAATAAAGTCATAGTTACGAGAATAAAGTCATAATTACGAGATTAAAGTCGTAATGTTACGAGAATAAAGTCATAATTACGAGATTAAAGTCGTAGTTTCATAAGTGACTTGAGAAGGAGACAACAGCAGCGTCCTGCAATACAATGAGGAATGTGGAGCATCTTGTGAAGCAGTACTTTAGTTTAGGCTTCTCAAATAACGAAATAGTTGATCTTTTGGCACATCAGCATCAGATTATCATAAGTATTAGAACTTTGAATAGGTTGTGCAAGAAACTATGTCTATTTTATTTCGAAGAAAGAACCAAACGGATTTGGAGGAGATTGTCTCCTTTCAGCTAACCAGGAAGTGTTTTAGTACACCACGTGACGCATCTGAACGTTTGTTTACAGGTCTCACTGCTTTCACACCGATTTGCATACTGTAGAGTGAGCGATTAGTTTATTCCCTCAGATGCAATTCAGGGGGGGAGGGGGGGAGAAAGTGTTCTCAAAGCTGGTAAAGGTGCAGCTGGTTTGAATGACTTTGTATACTGCAGGGAAGCTTGTGAATTTACTCCAGGTGGAACTAAAGTCTGATTTAAGACTTGGTTATATTTCACATCATTCATCCACATCTGTGAAGTAACTAAAGGTATTAAATACCATTTACCTCTGAACTGTAGAGGAGTACTATAACAAAGTAGCAAAACATTGAAATACTTAAAGTAAAGTCAAGAAATCTCTTTTTATCACTCCATAAATCAGAAAACACTGTCAACAGTATGATTTGCCTAATGTGGGACAGTCCTAAAAGGGGCATGGATTGTGCAAGAGCAATGGTTATTTACAGGGCTTTAGTCTTCTAATGCATTATTTTAGATATTTAAGGTGAAGGGCAAATTATATTAAATAATTGGGGGTATCTGGGGCGTAATTGGGGGGCTCTGTTGAAATGGTATGACAAAGTCAGGGATAATGTTAGGGATAAATGTCTGAGTTTAAAAGATGGCAATTAATTTAAGCCCAAATATTCATAGTAATTTAATAAATCCTAAGTAAGTGGTCTGCCCTCGCTCAAGGGAAAGCCTCCAGCTTGACTTGAGACCGCCCCCATTATAAATA
The DNA here is from genome assembly GCA_943591055.1 of Gobionotothen gibberifrons. Classification (NCBI taxonomy): domain Eukaryota; kingdom Metazoa; phylum Chordata; class Actinopteri; order Perciformes; family Nototheniidae; genus Gobionotothen; species Gobionotothen gibberifrons. The sequence continues at coordinate 11,070 of CALSBZ010034954.1, forward strand.
AATGTAATTATAATGAAGCCAGCTGCAATGGATCATTGAAAACCTGAAATTGAAAATCTGGCAACGCCCTCTTGGAAAATAGTGGGAGGGCTTGACCTTCCTCGAAACTGGGCGTAGGCAGGAACAGGTAAGCTGGAGTCCGAAATTAAGTGCTTCATCTGTAGGTCAGTAAAAAAAAAAAAAAAAAAAAAAACA
>CALSBZ010034954.1:11364-25559 GCA_943591055.1 Gobionotothen gibberifrons
AAAAAACACAGTTTAAAAGGGGAGTGATTAGTCGAATATGCATAAATAAAAAAGAAAGAATGCAGACTATGGTGCTGCTCACACGGGAACGTTTGCGTTTATGCACAAACGCTGTAGTACATATGCCGGGACTGTAAGTGGCGCTGTACTTCCACACAAGACCGCTCGAAAGCGCTGGACACGCTGTAGTACATATGCCGGGCCTGTAACTGGCGCTGTAACTTCCTCCACAAAAGCAGCGAAGAAGCATAGTTGTCATGGTTGCCCTTCTGTTTATTCTCCACGTTGGGGGCAGAGGGAACCGGGCAGAGTTTTTCGCCAGTCAACGTGTATTAAAGTTGAAATCTTCCGGACAAAATTATAAAAGTGCCGGTCAAAGGTCTTCTTTGTTATTTATTGAGCTTTAAAACAAATGAATAACGACTCTATAGGCCTATAATATATAAAATACACAGAGCCTCTCTTTTTCCTCCCTCTCTTCGGGCAGCGTCAGTGTCTGTCTCATGCAGCAGCTGACCCAGTAATGAGTGACCCGGCCGACAGTACAAATAAACATATTTATAACTAGTTTAGGTAGTGAATATGAGGAGAAGAGGCGTGTGGATGTAAGCAATTAATGTAACATGTCGAAATCTGTTTTACGCGATGTCACAACGGACTATTTTTCTTAGCATATCAATTTATATCAATACATACAACTATTTTTTAAATCAATAAAAACCTTTTCTAAATCCATAAAAGCATTTCAATTAATATTGGGAGTCATGTCGTTACTTTGTTGAGAATTTGGCCATGTAATAAATGGGATAATTTGCAGCGACTTGTTCCTTATGGGGAAAATAACACCCTTCATGCTGATCAAGATCCCTCCGCTACGCCGTCGAGGCTCCATTAAAATATAAATATTTGTAGTGAATTACTGACGTTAAAACACGTTAATAACGTTTTAATGAAGTTGAATACAGTATATTCATATTGAGTTTAAGATGATGATTAATTTAGGATTAAAAATCGAGAGCCGGGCTGCATTTCCTCCCGTTCGGTTTTTTCGACTACATTAAGTTCCGCTGTACATCCAGCGTACTGTACAGTATCAGACTTTATTTCACATGAGCACCAGTGTGGAACCCCACTGCACCCCCTGGTGGATCAATGATCCATTGCAGCTGGCTTCATTATAATTACATTTATTTATAACGGGGGCGGTCTCAAGTCAAGCTGGAGGCTTTCCCTTGAGCGAGGGCAGACCACTTACCAATCACTGCCCTCGCGTTTCAAACTGTCCGAAATTAAGTGCTTCATCTGTACATGGAATTCAATAAACATTGAAAAGCATATCATGCAGTTTGTCTGTGCCTTTTCCTCCGTGTTGTCCTGGTTTGCTGTGCTGCCTCCTAGTCGCCACCATGGTTTGCTGTGCTGCCTGGGGATGCTCAAATCGCTCCGAGAAAGGAGTACGAATGTACGGCTTCCCCACTGACACAGAGCGGAGGAAAAAATGGCTGGCTCAAGTCAGCAGGAGCAATTTCACGACCAACAGCAAAAAAACATGTGAGGTAATTATATACAAACACTGCATTTGCACTTTTTCACAAAACGAAAACCACACCATTGGGAAAGCTTAATGTTTTGTTTAATACAAAAAAACAGGGAAAGGCTTGAAAAACACAGAGTTGAGACTCAGGTGAGGGTCTCAGTGCAGGTATTCAGGCTCCATTGAATCCCCCTCTGGGTCTTGTGCTGAAAGAGGGAGTAACAGACAGGAGAAAGGGTTATACACACCTATATAGCACACCTATTGGATGGGAAATTGCCTTGGGGAGATAAGGTGTGGTCTTTGTTCCCAACTGAAGTTATGGAACTTTATTATTTGTGAGTTTAACAAAGTATGACAAATGGCATCAGTAACAGATGTGATATGAATTTTTATAAAGTTGTCTCGCATTCTTGGTCATATTTTATATACAGTATGTAATGAGTATAACATGTCCAGTAAGTATAAAGTGTTTCCTAATACTGTGTATTCAACCACTATGGAATATGTATGTGGGCAGACAAAACTGAGTTGTTCTGTGTGTGTCACAGTCTGCTCCATCATTCACCAGTAGTTTTCCATTCACCTGTCTCACCTGTTAACCACACCCACGTTTTAGCTCACTCTCTTTCTCTTCTGCACCCATTAGCTTCTCTGCCAGTATTTAAACCCTCACCAGACACACACCCGTTGCCAGATCGTACTTTGCATTATGCCAGTCTTTCCCGTATTACCTCCAGATTGCTCTCCCGGTTTCGACCCTGCCTGTCCCAGACCATCCTGTCTCGTCTGTTTCCTGACCCTGCCTGTACTCGGATTATTCTGCCTTGCCTGCTCCCTGACCGGTTGGTACCTGCGACTCCCATCTTGCCTTCTATCTGCCGTGTTGTATACTACCAGTCTTTTGCTTACAATAAAGCTGGTTACCGACGATCCCTGGTTTTCCGTGTGTTGCACTTTGGTCTTCAGTTCAATTGTGGCCAGAAATGGACCAAGCACACACCGGGTCCCCTAGAGACCGCTTTGAGAGGGTTGGGGAGTTCCTCCAAGGACAGGAGGTCGCGATAGCTACCTTAGCTACCGCGACCCACCAGGCAACCTCAACCCAGGGAGAGGCGCTGGCTATTCTTACCTCCCAGATGCAGCGGTTGGCCGCCTCCGTACAACAGCTAGTCGCTAGCAGGGCTGCTACCGTCCCTCCGCCCGCAGCTCCGAGGTTCGCTCCAGCTCCTGGTCCGATTGGATACGCTCCGGAGCCTCGAGTGTTACGCTGGTGAGCCTGAGGGATGCAGTCCTTTTCTCACGGACTGTTCCATGTTGTTTTCACTGCAGCCACGCACCTTCGCCTCCGAGGCTGCTCGGGTAGCGTTCACCGTTAATCGTCTGACGGGGAAAGCGCGTTTGTGGGGAACTCCAGAGTGGGAGCAGCAGACTCCAGCCTGCGCTTCTTTTGCTGCATTTTCCGCGGAGATGCGGAGGGTGTTCGGTTCCGTTCGCCTGGGTCCCGACGCTGCCGGAGGTCTGCTGAGCCTGAGCCAGGATTCCGGCACGGTGGTGGATTACGCTTTTGACTTTCGCACCAGCGGCCGCCGTAGCAGCTGGAACGAGCCGGCGCAGTGTGATGCATTTCTGAGAGGATTAGCGGAGTATATGTGTCCTGTCCCGTTGGGGGTCCCGCCGACTGTTCTCCTGCCGGGGGTCCTGCCAACCCTGTGTCCTGTCCCGTTGGGGGTCCCGCCGACTATTCTTCTGCCGGGGGTCCTGCCAACCCTGTGTCCTGTGCCGTTGGGGGTCCCGCCGACTATTCTTCTGCCGGGGGTCCTGCCCACCCTGTGTCCTGTGCCGTTGGGGGTCCCGCCGACTATTCTTCTGCCGGGGGTCCTGCCAACCCCTGGACCTGTGCCGTTGGAGGCCCCGCAGACTACTCTTCTGCCGAGGGTCCTGCCAACCCCTGGTCCTGTGCCGTTGGAGGCCCCGCCGACTACTCTTCTGCCGAGGGTCCTGCCAACCCCTGGTCCTGTGCCGTTGGAGGTCCCGCTGACTACTCTTCTGCTGAGGGTCCTGCCAACCCCTGGTCCTGTGCCATTGGAGGTCCCGCTGACTACTCTTCTGCCGAGGGTCCTGCCAACCCCTGGTCCTGTGCCATTGGAGGCCCCGCCGACTGCTCTTCTACCGGGGGTCCTGCCGGCCCTGTGTCCTGTTCTGTTGGAGGCATGGCCATCGCCTGTCTCGCCGGGGGTCTTGCCGGCTCTGGGTCCTCTTCCGTGGTGGATCCAGCCGAAGCCTATCCCACCGTCTCCGGTTCCTGTTCGGCCGACACCAGGTCCTGCCCGGTCTCCGGAGCTGTCTGGTCTTCGCCCTCGGACCCGGCCCCCTGACTTTCCCAGCTGCGGTCTTCGCCCTCGGACCCGGCCCCCTGACTTTCCCAGCTGCGGTCCTCGCCCTCGGACCCGGCCCCCTGACTTTCCCAGCTGCGGTCCTCGCCCTCGGGCTCGGCCCCCTGACTTACTGCCGAGGCCTTCGCCCCTCCATGGACTCTGCCTTGCCCCCGGGTCGTCTGCCCGGGATCCTTTCCGGGTCCTCCGCTATGCCCCTGGGCGGTCAGCTCAGTCCCGCCCTCCTGACCCCCTCCACCCACCCTGGTGGCCTAGTGATGCGTCCCTCCTCCGGACCCCCTCCACCCACCCTGCTTGAGGTTTTGAATTTTTGTGTTTTTGTTTTGGGACGTCTGGAAGCCGTGGGGGGTTCTGTCACAGTCTGCTCCATCATTCACCAGTAGTTTTCCATTCACCTGTCTCACCTGTTAACCACACCCACGTTTTAGCTCTCTTTCTCTTCTGCACCCATTAGCTTCTCTGCCAGTATTTAAACCCTCACCAGACACACACCCGTTGCCAGATCGTACTTTGCATTATGCCAGTCTTTCCCGTATTACCTCCAGATTGCTCTCCCGGTTTCGACCCTGCCTGTCCCAGACCCAGTCCCAGTGTTGCACTTTGGTCTTCAGTTCAATTGTGACAGTGTGTGAAGTAACCTCAAGTCACTCCGCAGGCACATTTTGATGCAGACCAGTTTGTCAAGACAAAAAAGGGCAAGACTAGGTTGAGAGCAGAGGCTATACCCACCATCTTCGTGCATCGCCCTGTGGTCAAAAAGAGAAGGGCCCCTGCACCACGATTCACCCCGGGACCTGTATCTACAAAGCCCATAGCTCATGATCACAAAATATGAAATAAAAAATTGAAGTGAAATCAACCTCTTCTCTGGAGAACAAACTTCGATTTCTCTGTCTTGTGAGTTTGCAGTCTTGCAGTTTTGCTCCTCCACCTGTAACATCACTGCCCCTCCACCTGCCATACAGTAGGTTACTAACAAGATTACTTATATGATACAGTGATAGAATACATGTTTAGTATGCTTACTTATATAAAACAGTAGTATTAAACTTACCTTGTGTTTTCACTCTCACTTAAGTCCCTCTCCCTTTGCAATCAATCCAAAATCAGCTGAGCTGCAACATTATACAGACAGGTAATAATCAACATAATCACAAGGACACAATATGGCTCTGCTAAAAACACTCACTCTTACACGCACCAAAGTTATATTTATCTAATATTTAACTCCCTCCACCCCGCATACAATCCCGTTTAGAAGCCCCTCTTCTCTAATTCAACAACGTTGGACGAAATGACATTAAAGGTGAGGTGTCATGCTATTCCAGTTATTACCCGTCCCCTTGTGTGTTATGAAGGTTTTTCTGCATGTAAACGGTGTGCAGAGTCAAAACCCTCAAAGTACACCCTGTAGTGAGTACAACTCTAAAACAGAAAATACCTCCCCAAAACGGCTTGTTGGAGATACGTCATTGTCCATTTTTTACTTCCTGGGTGCTGTGTCGTAGGAGCACCCAGTAGCCACGCCCAGAGCTATGGCCGTACCCTCTGCCAGCCTATCATATATACTGTTGGAATCTCAGGTTCAGTTCAAAACTGTATCCAGTCATGCCAACGAGGGTCTGTTTCCTGTCTTGTGAGGGGAAATATTCAATGCATGCCTTACCGAGGGCAGGACGAAGTCAGTGGTTGACATTCCTTTTTAACACTGTTCCTTCAGATGTTGGAGCCGGTATTTTACTGTGTGTGCGGCATTTCACGGAGAATAGCTTCACAAAACATGGAGCGATTCATACCGGATATATACAGCGTAGGACACTGAAGGACGATGCTGTTCCTACTTTGTTTGGACCAGCGGGAGATTCGGGTACCCAATCTGTAAGTATTCATTGTTGTTTGTGTATTTATGATGTTTAAAAGAAGCAAGCTATATCTACCACAACTGTGAAAATGGGTAAACGTTTTTTGGGGTGCTGAGCCATTGACACGGTGCTAACTGGGCTAACTCAGTTGCTAACGTTTACACATATAAACTACAATGTCAGCAGATGGCTTTACATGTTTGTCATGGCTAGGATAATGTCTGCATTCACACACGGAATACTCATACAGTATACTCCGGGTGATTTCCCTTACGGCCAGTACATTATATGTGGTTTTCCTCCAAGCTGTGACGCAGCTCTGTGCATGCTAACGAGGCTAGCTAGGCGAAAACATTGTTTTCATGCCAGCTACAACGAATGACCGAACGTAGTCCGCTGTATAAGATTGCAATTGTAAACACGTTATTGCTAGCCTAATATGAACCACTAGCTTTTGTTCATAGTGGTTTTATTACACTACATTAGTTGCCTTTTCTCCGAGCTAACGTTCATATGCTACCAAGGTAAACAAGGAAGCTAGGTTAGCATATTAGCTGGCAATATCTAACGGTGTTGAGATACACACTCCTACCACAACTACTACTAACGAATCTAAAACAACTACGTTTCTATTATATAATATTTTCTGATTTGCATTTGATTTCATCCAGCCAGATCAGGAAACTCCTGGCGTATCTGGCGGACAATACATGATTGAGACGGGATGACCACTGAGGCCTCGGCCCCGGTAGCTTGCAAGACGGCGGGGAGGAATGGATGATATACCGTGTATATATGTATATTTATGTTCATTTTGTACATTTCTAAAATAAAGTTTGATAGAAAATACTTAGTAGCCTTTCTTCCCTGAAGTATTTGCTCCTATAACATATCATTCATATATAGCAAACCATGATTTGATTTTTCATCAAACAAAGTAGTAGTTTATTACAGGTAAAAATAACGTACTCTTCTTCCGTTCTACGCCTCAAATGTCTATACTCGAATCTGTACATGTTATAGGGTGTGTAAGGTGTATATATTGGCATATGATGGTGTGTGCTACCGTTGGTGTTTTCAGCTAGCTAGCAGCTAACTGAAGCCACCCTTCGGAGTGGAGCCTCTCTGGTGGTTGACTAATCAGAACAGAGGGGCCGAGCTGACCAATCGGAGCACACTGGGCTCACAGGGAGGGGGGGGGGAGAGCTGCAGCGAGCCGTTTAGTGGAGAAAGTGAATACACACACTTTACAGAGATGCTGTATGCGAAACCAATGTGAGTTTGGAAAATTGCACAGTATTTTTCTATTTTAGTATACCTCAACAATGGAATTATGATCAGTGGAAATGGCCATGACACCTCACCTTTAAGAGAACGGAATTTACAATTAAAAGGCTGTTCAACGTGTGTTGCTAACTTGATTCGGTATCCTAGCTTAATCTGTTATCTGTAAACGTTCCCTAAATATACAAATGTAGGGATAATCCACTGACATCCTTTAATACACATGTTAATTTGAATCAGATGTACTGATAATATCCGCAATATAAATCTTTAAACTTCTTCTTACCTTTAAAAATCCGTCACGAACGGTCTATTATGCTGCAACTCTACAGCTTTGCTAGCCTTGGCGCTAACTTCCGGGGAACGATTGAGAGGATCCACGATCCGCCATTGCTGTAAAGAAGTGGTCCATTGGAGTGAACGGAGATGACGTAACTCTCAGTCTATATGGCGCTGGACCGTACCATCAAAAGGGGTGGCATGTGCAGAGATGGTAAGCTCAGATAAGGACCCTAGTTAATTCACAATAAACATTTAGTGGAGAATGACAAACATCCTTTACTTACATTATATTTAATTAATGTATGAAAAGAAACTAACAAGACAAATGTACATGATAACAAATCACCCCTGCCTCCAACCTGCTCCTTTAACCACATCCGGAGCGATAAAAAGGATCTGCTGTTTCCCCGGGGACCCTTTACGATGACGGACCTTGGGACCGGAGACGGCAGAGCAGGCGGAGGTGAGTGTTATGATGTTCACTACTATAGGAGTAACTTGTACCATTAATGCATCTTTATATCATGACCTTTACACGCTAAAACATATCCTTTGCACATAATGACTAATCTTAACCGCTGTCAATCTTACACAAACAAACACTTTCGGCTAATAAAGTGCAAACTGTTCACTAAAGTGCTGAGTGACATTTGTCCTGTGCAAACCCACATGTGCAATATTACCTGGCCCGAAGCCGTCAGTCCACAGTGTTACCTTCGTCACATTTCCTTACCCCTCTCCCCAGGAAGCACAGTGTCTTAACAGTCTCGGCTTCGGGACAACCAGTCAGCCACCCGGTTTGACTTCCCTGCCCTTGGTCATTTTGCTTTCCTCCATGGGTGTCCTCTCCGCCCGGTGTTTCTTGGACTCTTCTATTTGCTGCAGAGTGGCTCTGACCTTCTCCAACTTCAGCTGCCTCTGCACCGGATCCTCATCGTACCCCTTCCTGACAAGCTCATCAACCAGGAGCCTCTCTTTGAGGAACTCGTCGTACGCCTCCTGTCTCTTGTGCTCCTTCTCCATGAGCTGCAGCTCCATCTCTCTCTGATACTGCACCATTTCCTTGAGCCGTTTCTGCTTCAGCTTCAGTTTTTCCCTTCTTTTCTGCGCTCTTGTGGCAACATTACGAGATTTGACTGGCTGGTACACAAGGTCATAAAGTGTGGGAAGATCATTACCAAGAATAACTGGGTATGGCAATGTTGGAGCTAATGCTACAGGCAAAGGGAAGGTTTGGCCTCCTACAGTCAGATAGACCTCTGCTGTGGGGTAAACTGTTGGAGCACCACCTAGTGGATGGTTGAAGGTTTTGAATCTGCTCCGCGCCGATCGTTTGATGGGTAGCCTTTTGAAGGAAATAACTCGAACACCGGGGTCTGGGATAAGCAACAAGCTGAGTTTACTGGTAAAAACAACAATACAGAAATACATACAAAATACAGAGCACAAAGTACTCCGGACTCCTGCTCTACCACCATACGTATCACTACAGTATGTCAGAACAAGAGTGACTTAACATTGAAATGTCCCCAGTATTTATACATATGCAGGAAGGATGCTCCTCCCTTCTTTCTTTACAGTGTGTGTGTGGCAGCGTGACGTCTCTCCCAAAGTTCACGTCCTGTTCCTGAGTAAAACAGTCTCTCTCATCAAAACTTAATTACATTAAAACAGTTGATTAGATCCCCTTTGCCCTGTACAATTCCTACCCCAAAACAACAGGTTAATTCCTTATCTAACACTTCCTTCCTGTAGTGTCATAAGACTCCCTTGCAAAACATCTATTGCCACTTCCAGGGGATTTAACCCAATCAATTAAACCACATGAGTGACATGGCATTTTTCAGAATACAGTTCACAGCCAGCAATGTTAAATACATTTGATCTCACAATTTCTATAACAGATGTTTTCACTATATCTTGCACCTCACAGATATACTTGATCAGTTATTATTTCGTTGTACAACAATCAAACAATGAGAAATTACATCACTGGCGTTCCCCAACAGTAAAACAGTAGCAATCAATCATCCAGCATATAGCTGCTCCAATGAGCACACACACCTTTGACCCTGTAGCACCCAACACATCATGTCACATGTTCATCCCTTTGAATGAATCAGTTACATTTCATTAGGTTTACACTGTTTTAAGCTTTATAACACCATAGCTAAAAACTGAACATAGGTGCTATAATTCCCCCTTTGGATCTCGAATCAAGAGATCCATTTACACAAGGCATTCGAAAAATAATCACTGTCCTTCTTTCACTGTGTCCGTCCTTCGTCATTGTATAGATCCATCAGAAACTGAGACCTAGAGTACTTGAAACCTTCATGGGAACAGAACACAACTTTCCATGGCAGTGAAGGATCTAGTAGTATCCTTATGTGGTGAATCATCAGGGTCCTCCTCCCCCTCAAAGGAATATGCCAACAAGGGCATCTGATAGGGAGGGTGAGATGCGGCTTTCCCTTCAATGGTGGAACTGATCAGAGAGAAGTAGATTCCTCTGCTTCCCCGTGAAGTCCTCTCTTTGTCCCCCAGCCCGCTGACGGCGGCTTCTGGGCCGTCTGCTCTAGGGATGTCCTCGATGTCCTCCTCCTCCGGTCCGCTGATGGCTGCTTCCGAGTCGACCTCCTCTGCGTGGGCCACGTCCTTCCTGATGTCGTCCAAGGTCCTTCCAGGTGGTTTCCCCGCTGCACACTGCCTCCAGTGGTACCAGTTGTCCCCCTTTCCTTCAAGGCGAACTGCATGGGAGGTCCTCTGGGTCACTTTGTAGGGGCCGAAGAACCTGGGGTTGAGCCACTTGGGTCTGATGACCTTCAGCCAGACGAACTCCGCTGTGTTGGTCTCACGCTTCTTGGGTCCCCCTTTGGCGTCAGCAACCTGTGTGGAAAAGTCTGATACCAAGCCCCTAAGTTGCTGGTAATAAGGTTTCCTCTACTTCCTTTCCTACGCTCAGGGATCCTGGGCTGTCATCAAATGTCTTTCTATTATGAATTTAAATTAAACGTATATCCCCATAATGAAAAATAATAAAGTCTATGGTTTTAACTTTTAATTCCTTACCAGACTAGTTACAAGATGTTGTCTAAATAAAATTCTGTCTCATTACATTACTATGTTTTAGCTTAACTGTAATATGTTCTTTCTACATTTCAAACCTCAGGTAATCTAATATCTGTTGAAATATTACAAAATTGTTTCATTATCACAGGTCAACTTCTTCGGTATTCCATTCTGGAATTACATCTCTCACAGTCGCCCCTTGGCCACTGATTCTGTTATAACGCAATCAATATTAGAAATATGTCAACATTTACCAAACAGTATCTTATCCCCAGATATGGAGCAGGTTAATTCTAAAACTATCTTCAATGCTCAGATTGAACTTCCAAGTTTGGGCCGAAAAGTTTCTTTCAATCCCTAAAAGAAAAATTGAAGTTGTGAATTTTACAGCCATGTTGACATTATACATTACACACACACTCCCCCTTTTTACACATGAACTCATGTGTAACACAATCCTGTAATGGAGAATAGAGTACTACTACGTAACCATTTCACCAGGAGACTATGCTCCAATTCAAACACTGAGTAAGTGCTTTGAACAAATCAATGACTGGATGTGTCAGAACTTTCTCCAATTAAACAAAGATAAAACTGAGGTAATGGTTTTTGGAGCCAAGGCAGAACGTATAAAAGTTAGCGCTGAGCTTCAGTCTGCAATGTTCAAAACAACAGATGAAGCCAGAAATCTAGGTGTAGTCATGGACTCTGACCTGAGTTTCAACAGTCACATTAAAACAGTTACGAAATCAGCATACTATCACCTAAAGAACATATCTAGGATTAAAAGACTAATGTCACAGCAGGATTTGGAAAAACTTGTCCATGCTTTTATCTTCAGTTGACTCGAATCTATTAGAACAAACTCCCAGAAACCTGCAGGTCCGCTGCAACTCTTACTACTTTTAAATCCAGGCTGAAGACTTTTCTTTTTGTCGCTGCTTTTAATTGAACTATCCATATCTTAGACTGCACTGTAACTTTTATCCATGTATATTTTATTGTAATGTTTATTTTATTATCTTTTCTTTTTAATGACTGATTTTAAATGCCATTTTATGCTGTATTTGTTCTTAAAGGTCTTTTGCTTTTAATCTGTAAAGCACTTTGAATTGCCACGTGCTGAAAAGTGCTATATAAATAAAATTGCCTTGCCTTGCCTTACTACTACTGTAATTAATGTACACCTAATTAGTATTAAAATGTCTAATAGATCTATTTCAGGTTACTTGTGTACATAACTATTATCTTGAGTCAAACCATTACTAGGATCTGTGTAGCTCTGTTATGCATTTCATAGCTCATTATACTCATTTATCTTCAATTCTTGTCCACTTAAAAAACAAACAATGTTAAACTCTTTAGCAGTGTGTGGAACCCTGGGTGCCCGAACATGCAACAATTACTCCCTACTTTATCAAGGATTCAAAAACAGAAGTCATTTATTTCCATCTTAAAGCCCTCCTATGGTAATAACTATGCCACAATGGTGAAATCAATACTTTAGATTGGAATACTATATTTGGCTTGGCACTAGCCCTAACAAATGAGATCACTACTGTATTCACACATGAATACAAATCTCTAAAAGAATAACATGATGAAAAGATTGAAGAATATGGTTCTACTCCTAACTCCAAAACACCCACTGCTTAAAGTGTAGTGAATTTTTCCATCATGTCTCCCCCTTTATCCCTCAGTGTGTTTTAGGATGATTTTCTCATTTTACTTTAATAGTTTCCTCTTTACTGCTATTTTAATTTACCAATTGAGTAATTCATGGTTAATAAATAGTTTTGTCTTTACGTATTTATCAAGTCTATTCAAGTTTTTAAATGTGGTCTCTTTTATGTGCGTTTTGTGAATAAGTGTGTTTATGTGTAAACTCACTCATTCCCGTTCTCCTTTTCTCCTCCCCTGGTTTTCTCAAGCCGTGACCCCGCCTCCTCACATTCTGCTCGACCAACTCCTCTGATTCAGACTCCTCCCGCTTTGTCCATCAGCTCTTGAATCCATCCGCTGTAACTCTTGTATGCAGCCATCTGCCCAGTCACATCTGCAGCCCCCATCCTGCCACTGTTCTTGTACTGTCTGCTCTCACGTCTCACACTTTGCGCTTGCCAAATCTCGTGGCTCAGCTTGGAACTTCATGCCCCGTCTGAGGGACTGATGAGAGTATCTCTCTGTATGTCAGCATAAAGTTTTGTTCTGGATGCCTCAGGTGGAGATTGTTCTGGATGCAGTTCTGGATGCAGTCTTGTTGTTGTTGGTTCAGCTCTGGTTCTCTGTCTGTCCGATGGAGAAGGAGGAGTCTCCTGTTGGGTTAGGTCTTTTGTCTGCTTGGAGGGTCAGGGTCGTAGCCTTTTCTGACTCAGAGGGGGAGTCCAGGTCTCGGAACGCATTACCTATAGGAAGACTCAGCACACTGAGGTTAAATAAATCCAACCCTTTCCACTCTGTCTTTTCTAATCATACTATCTGTCTTAGTTGTCAAATGTTATCTAAACAACACAATTAATGTCTACTAATGATATTTCACAAACTCCTTCCAAGAATTACCTCAACCATTGCTACATATTTACCCAACATAACTCTCAGGAAAACATTTTCTCCTATAAATTGGAATACCTACATATTTCAAGCATCTCATATTTCACACACTACGAAAGAACATCTCCATATTTTCTCCAATATTCTAAATCCCACTGTTACTTAGAACAATAGTAAACCTGCAGAGTACATCAATCAGACCACAGTAATGTAAATTGACTCAAGTGTAGGCCCATGTCTACTTTTCATTATACTTATTACTTTTGGTGAACATTTATTTATTTTCTAAATTCCTTGTCTATGATATGTAAACAGTTTAAGTGTACTTTACTGATCTCAATGTATGTATACTCTACGGATTCTTGAGTTTCCTGGTGCTGTCGTTAACTCCAACTACAATATTTATAGATAAACTGATTTAGTAAAATGAACTATTTTCTAATTCACAATGTGACCAAAGAACAATGATTTCTCCTTCACAAGATTGTGATCTAATAGAATGACTCTTGACCTCATGGGGTCAAATAAATTGGATTCTAATCAAACTTAACATCTAGCCTGAAGAACAAAAGGACTTCTTAACATTAACACAATGGACTCTCAGAGATGAGATCTAGCCATGAGGTGGCTGACTTTAAAATGAACTGTGACAACAACAAAAAAACACATGCGTGTGGGTACTTTATAGTTTAGAAAACCCACACTGCTTGACAATACAAAACAACACAATCTTCATTTATCTTTAGCTCTAAATTCTATAGATGCTGACCTTAAAAGCTGATCTCATACCAATCTTGTACACAATCTTTTCGGCTTAGAACATCGCACAAAATATATACTTTTCGGCTAAAAAACTCCACACAATATACTTTATTAAACCAGACTACACCGGTTTAACACATCAAACATAACAGTTAACAAACTATGGTATACCAAAACATTTAGCGCTTTATACTGAGTCTCTAACTCACCATGGCCTGACATAACACTCCTGCAACTCCTTTATGAGACTGTCCAGTGTTATCCTTTACAATAATCACCCCTGCAGCTCCTTCTTGAGACTGTCCGGTATTATTCTTTATCTTGTTCCGATGGAGTCTTTTAACAAACCATGAACGTCTATACAACGAGTTTGCCGTATGGTCCTAGACCGACCTACGGGGCCTTCCACCGTCTTCTTACACCCCTCGTTCTTCACTTAAGCTTATATAATAA
>CALSBZ010034964.1:4926-24109 GCA_943591055.1 Gobionotothen gibberifrons
AATAAAAGACTCTCTGGGGACACAGCCTTCAGAATAAAAGACTCTCTCGGGACACAGCCTTCAGAATAAAAGACTCTCTGGGGACACAGCTTTCAGAATAAAAGACTCTCTCAGGACACAGCCTTCAGAATAAAAGACTCTCTCAGGACACAGCCTTCAGAATAAAAGACTCTCTGGGGACACAGCCTTCAGAATAAAAGACTCTCTGAGGACACAGCCTTCAGAATAAAAGCCTCTCTGATAAAAACACTTCTGACAGTAAAGACACAATCAGTGAGACAGATTTAAAACACCAACCCTTAAACCCAGGACAGGAAGTGATCTCCTCCTACAGAGGACACAGAGACACTGAAGAGTCATCTGACCATAACCAGAACCCAGCGTAGAGAGGTTCAGTGAATGTGGTTCTGAAGGTGTGGAGGTGGATCAGTCTGTCAGAGGAGACTCTGTAGAATGAGAGAGAGCCAGCAGGATGATCCAGATACACTGCTACTCTACCAGAGGAGGAGGAGGAGGAGGAGGAGGAGGAGGAGGAGGAGGAGGAGGAGGAGGAGGAGGAGGGGGAGATGATTGTTTCTCTCTTATTGTGCCAGACAGAGTAATCACCATCAGAGCACTTCAGACTCCAGGACTGATCATTCCCTCCAAACAAACAGTCGTAACGGTTTCCTTTCCTCCTGCTGATTCCTCTGTAAGTCACTGCTATATAAACCCATCCTCTCCACTCGACCTCCCAGTAACAGCGACCAGTCAGAGCTTCTCTACACATCAGCTGATTCCAGAAATCAAATCTCTCTGGATGATCAGGACATTTCTGATCCTTATTTACACGTGTCACCTTCCTGTTGTTGTCAGACAGTTTGAGGTTTCTGTATGCTGTGTTTGAGTCCAGGGTGAGTTCACAGGAATCTGATGAGAGACACAGACAGCAGTTTATCACCAGACTCACCTGAAGGCTTTACTCTCTGTTAGTGGTCCTTTCTATAATAGCGCTATAAGTGTCATGTATTATTATTATAACGTTTAAAGGTGAAGCTAGTTCAGCAGGTTCTGACCAAGTTGCTGCCCGAAGCAAGACTTTAGCTGGCGCATGTTAAAGTGAAATGCTTCAATCTGGTGCACTTTGAGCACACGATTACTAGAGAGCTGATCTAAGGGGTCAAACTCTAAACTCATTTTAATAATCAAATCAGTATGTGAACATAACCAACAACCTCCCACAGCCAATAACCAATACATGTAACTTGTTTTATTTTTGTTGTTTATTAATATATTATTTTACCTAGTTAACATTTATTTATTTATGCATATTCTTTAATGTCTCCAGTTTTAAAAGACAGTTCTGGTTTCTGTCCTATACTACACTGGAACGATTTCAACCTGTTTTTATTCATCCTCATAATAAGAAAGAGGTGCCTTGGAAATATTTGTTATATTATAATATTTGTCTCTCTCTCTCTCTCCCTCTCTCCCTCTCTCTCCCTCTCCCCCTCTCTCTCCCTAACTCTCTCCCCCTCTCTCTCCCTCTCTCTCCCTCTCCCCCTCTCTCTCCCTAACCCTCTCCCTCTCTCCCTCTCTCCCTCTCCCCCTCTCCCCCTCTCTCTCCCTAACCCTCTCCCTCTCTCTCTTCTATAGCTAGTAGATACGAGCATGGTTTGATATACTATCATGTTTAATCGTGTTTTATGCCGTTTGCCAAGACTTGATAAGTCGCTCGTAAAACACAGGTATGCAAAGTAAGAGAACACCATTTTGGTGAATTGTACAGACACATTCGTTTTATTTCATTTACGTGGTCGATCGAGTTGCTGCGGAGGGGTTGAGATGCACAGGCTGCAGTGGAGACGCTGCGCACAGCTGATCGACAGCTGGAGCACAAACCACCAAATAGGTCTCCTGTCCCCCGCACAAACACACTGACACACTGACACACTGCCTGAGGAAGGTTATGTGTATTTTGTCATTAACTTTTTTCGGACCACTTATTTATTTATTTTGGTGACGATCCGACCTCCATGCTGCTACTCTGGTTCAAACTGCATCCACCAAACCAGTGGTTCCCAACCTGGGGGACGCGCCCCCCTTAGGATCGCAGGGTGGGCGCCAGGCCTCAGATGATTTGCCAAATATCATATTTAGACTTTTCTTTTTTTTTTTTACATATAATTGTAACGCAATACATGATTGTCACTAAAAGCCTTGTCTCTACATTGCAATAAAATATAAAAAATAATTGATTAATTAATTAGAATAAAAATTCAAGTTAGTAGCTATTAAAGGCATAAAAAGACAGAAATGTATAATTCTTTCTTTAATAGAAATCTTTCTTCTGCCCGTAATGTGTCCAAACCAGGCTTTTCTGGATAAGCGCATTTTTAAAACATAGTCATTGTCCATGCCTATCACACTTACACTTCCTCACACCTGGCTTTAACCACTGCTCTCCACCATGGTCCAGCCTGGAGGAAGAAACACAGTCAGGATGAGTTTCTATCCAACATGAGTCCTAGCTGCTGGTACCTCGTGGAGCAGAGTGCACTTTCTTAGAGGAAGATTTTTTATTGTTATTTACTTTTTGTTGGCATTTAGTGTCAAACATTGTCACAGCATATTGTACATTACATCTTCACATGAAAGACATACATCTGTTCATTGTTCTTTTCAGCAATATACACATGATGACACAAAAAACACAGAGGAGAAAGACATAAAGAAAGTAATAAAACAACAGTGAACAATTAGGGAGTAGACATTTCTTTACAGCAGAGTTCTGGATCTGTGAGAACGAAGTCAGGCCTTTAGGGCTTTACAAAGTGAGTCCACTTCTCACAGGTTGGAGTAAATTGACCAATGTATGATTAAAAGATGCTGTTATCTTTCCCATATTGTAAATATCCATTGAGATGTCCATCCATCCATTTAGAGTCGGGCTATGCTTCGATAACCACTTCCTGGTTAATGCCTTTTCAGCGGCAACCAGCAGAATGTTCAATAAGAATTTGTCCTTTCTCAAATTCCCAAAGTATAACATCTTGATCTCTAGAGGTATCATGTCTTTGAAAATGCCTTGTAAGGCGTTGTGTATCTCCTTCCAGTAGTCTTTGATACCTGGACAGTCCCAGAATACATGGAAGTGGTTTGCATTCTGGTCACCACAGTTCCTCCAACATATAGGGGGGGTCCTATCATAGTGGGACTTCTGAGAGGGGGAATAGAATATCCTATCAGGTTCTTCCAGGTATATTCCCTCCAGTTCTGCGAGCTGATACATTTCCATTAGCCGCGTTCACACCGAGTACTTTTCACCCGTACTTTTCGCGTTTAGTTCCGTTAGTACCGCTGATGTCGCGTTCACACCAAAAAAATAACTAAGTGCCGGGAACTTTTCAACCCATTTTTAGCGCCTGCTGAGAGCAGGCACTTTCCTGTGGAAAAAAAGTACCCCAGTTCTGATTGGCTGGGCGATTGCAAACCACGCCCCGTCAAACTCCCAAAAACGTTTGTGAAGCCGCCATTTTATTATCCTCGCATTGCATTATTAGCATTAGCATTAGCCCAGCGCAGAAACGCAGAGAGACTAACTTATGACAACAGAAAATAAAACATGGGAGCGGTGGAGATGAGGAGGTGTCGGCGTTCTGGCGATTTACTCGGAAGGCTTCAGTAGAAGCTGCTGGGAGTCCGAGCAGCTTCTACTGAAGCCAGTCCCTAACTCCGGGGACTTCCGGCCGGGGATTTTGGGAGGCAGTATACGCCGTGAAGTTGTTTGCGGCCTGCCAGTAAACCCAAAGCAGAAGAAGAAGAAGTGACGTCAGTGGCTCATTTGCGTAATCTTTCCTCAGGGAATTTATTCCAGTGTGAACGCGATCTGTACTTAGTGCCCTGGGGTATTAAGTGCCGCGGCACTAAGTGCCGGGAACTAAGTACAGTAAAGTACTCGGTGTGAACGCGGCTATTGATATCTCCACATTGTTACCCACTCTTCTCCAGATATATGTATCCCTCCTTCCTGCTCCCACTTCCTTATTATGTAAGTAGTGTTTTTTAAGGTTTGTCAATCCTTTGTATACACATGATATGGTTCTACAGTTAACATCTGCGTTATACGCTTTCCTAAACATTTCTATCAAACCTACACTTGCCTCTGACACTTTTTCCACTTTCAAATGAACATAATGCCGTACCTGAAGATATCGATAAAAGTCCTGTTTCTCCAAAGTGTATTTCTCTTTAAGGGTATCCAAACTGAGCAATGCTCCCCCTTTCATCAGCCTGCACAGAGCTGTTAGACCTTTGAGAGCCCAGTCCCTAAATCCAGTGTCCAATCTGTTCGGCATGAAATCTGCTGTTGTGAAATAGTAATCTCTGAGAGGGTAAACCCCATCCCCCTTCTTCTTTGGCCAGGTGTAAAGTTTTGAGACAAACCCTCGGTCTTTTACCTTGCCATATATCTTGATATCATTTTTTCCCATTCATTAACCTGTTTAGCCCTGAGCCTGTTTTTCAGGTCTCGGGCTCGAAAATGACATTCCCAGAACAAATTACCATAACTAGACTTCTACAAGGGTTAAATTAATAATCTTTTTTCTCAAAGTAATGATAAACCTGTGAGTTGGATGTAGAAGAGTCATAACAATATAGATGTTTTTTATTTTAAATAAAATTCAGATTGAACATAGTAAAAAACTGTAAATTATAGTGTCCGTCCAAAAATTATTTTTTACTTATAGTGAAAACTACCCTTGGATGATGGGTTAGTAGACTAAAAGCTTTAGGAATCAATCCAAAGTACAACATATAATAAGTCCCCTGTATCAAGATTGATGCAAAACAAGTGACATTTGATATTTTTAGAGAGGTTTAGCAAAAAAAACTCCACCTCTCAGGTGATTTGGGTGGAAATGGGGGTTTTACCGTTTCTCTGGAACCCATTGGTCGATTTTGATGATTGACATCTCTTTCTGACCGTTAGAGCCAATAGAATCTAAGGGGAATCTCCCCACACACACACATGGTAAAAACAAAAAGGTGGGGGCTTCGCGCTCGCAGTTTTGCTCCAGAGTGAAGCTGTCTCTAGGTCTGACATCTCAAAACTTAAAAGCAGATTTATTGCTCATGGATTATCAGAAATCATTTCAAAGGGACACAGACACATTGGATTAACCTATGGATTTACTTCAGCATCGTTTTTATCGTTTTAATGCCATTAAAGACCAGACTACGACACAGGTAAGCCATGTTAGCATTTTTAGCTACCTAGCGCCATATGTTTTGATGTGTGTTCTTGTTATTATCTCAGAGAATTCGTATAATTGAGTGATAATGAAGGGTACCCCTCGATTCTATGTCTCCTCACAATGTGAAACGATGGGTTGGATGTGCACCAAAGATAAATAATAAGGTTTTGTGAGTGAATTTCGGTGCTGTCATCTGTTAGCATTTTTCGCTCGTTGCTAATTCAGAGGCTCAGCGTTAGCATTGTGGTGTTTTTTTTGAAAAAAATTTTTAAATGATCTGTTAGATGAGTTTCTTTCCGTTACATGGATATAAAACATTCATAGTTTATTAAATGAACATGCCCTCAGACACTGTTTCCTGCAAGATGTTGCAGGAGGCCCCCAGTACCGGGGTTCTCTCTGGGTTAATGCACAAATACGTGATGGATTTTGTGTGCCATATCAATGGGTATTTATTCCTAATTTCTTCAGGTGGATGGGACTTGTCTCCCGAAGGAAGTTTCTCCCTGATATTCCTCCTCCCCTCCCAGGCGGACAGCTGCTCAGCCTCTCTCTCTGTGTGATCACGGTGACGGCAGTCCTCTGTCCTTCATGCCTCTGCTCCCTCTGGGACATTATAAATCCTTATATTCTCCCGTCGGGATCTTCCTTCTTCGTCAGTCAGTTTATTTTCTTGCTGATTCATTACCTTTATCATCTTGCTCAGGACCTTCCACGTTTTCAATTCTCATTTCTGCCTCCTCTATTTTAACGTTGACGTTGGTAACCTCGGATTTAATTTAGTTTATTTGTTGTTTGTGTCTTTGCGGAAGTCCTGTATCTCCTCCAGAACTTTAGCTAAGCTAAAGCTAAGCCACGTGTGGCTATGCGCTAGCTTCCTCATCATCAACCTGTGCAGGCGAGTTGTTCGTTGTATTTTCTTCGTTGGTAGACTCTGAGCCAATGTTTTTCTTTTGTCCATCCTTTCTTCCCATCTTCGCCCCGTTCACTATTTGTAATTTTACAGAGACATTTCTTATTTAGCAATTAAAAGAGGCGAAATGAATCTCTTACCGGAGGAGAAGCTAGACTAGGCTGCCATTCGGTATGGTGACGTCACCGGAACCATGACCATCATTTTCAAGTCAATAAAATCCTCTCAATTGATATCGGGAGTCAAGTAGTTAGTTTGTTTATCATGTAGCCGTGTAATAAACGGGATAATGTGCAGTGAGGCATCCCATACACATTCAACTGCTAACAGCTAACTGCTAAAGGCTAACTGCTAACAGCCAACTGCTAACAGCTACCTGCTTACAGTCAACGGCTAACGGCTTAGTTTATCAGCTCTCCTCCTGCTGATATTAACATGAATTTGATGTTCATGATGGCATTATGAGGAGAAAAAAGGATGCGTACTGTTAGCAATTTAAATCAATGTTTTATGGCATAGTTTAGTTTAAACGGGCCATCAGTTTAAATGTTGACTTATACTGAAAAAACAGAAGTTTTCGCGCACAATGTCTGAAGTCAAGCTTTTATTGTGAAAATACTTCCGGTTAGTCTCCAGTCTGTGATTAAAAGTTTATTTTGAAAAGCTATTCCGGAAGGGATTTCCGAAATACCAACAGTAACTTGACCTCAGGTTTTGAGCAAAGTAACGTTTGTAGCCGCTAAAATGAAATAAATGAAAAGTCATGAAAGAGAATATGTGGAGAAGAGGCGTGTTTAGTTATGTATTGAATGTACAATGACAAAATCCTCTGTTATGTGTGATATCGGATATTGGTGAAACCACAGCGGAAGAGTACATTACAGAGCCAACCGACAGAAGAGGAGGAGTCATCTGAGCCTATTTAACAGCTGGACATGTGTTTCTCTGTCTCTTTTCTTCACCCCTGACCCCGGAGGATTAAAAGCTGCAGCTTTCCTCCACTGACTGCTTTCTGTCTGATTCACTACCGTGCCATTTTAATTAAAGTACACCATTTGAAATTTATGCTAGAGGCTCCATTTGGTCTCCTTACTTTTAAACCTTCTCTCCTGGACGCGAAAATAACGAATAAGCTAATAATTGGTTTTCCACGATATGATTTCGCTGGACCAGGAGAGACAACAAGCCGGTTTTCAACGGAGATCTTGCAGCCATAGATACACAAGGGCCCAGAAACATGGTGAGGAGAAGCCAGTTGAATCAAATTCTTCATATCTTATGTAGAAACGTTTAGATGTGTGTGTTTATGGCTAGCAGGTGATCCTGAAAATAACTGCATTTAATGTTAAACTACCTAAATTTATAAAAATAATTATTCTAAACCACGTGGCGTTGTTCTGAGCCAGACAGGAGGTAAGCATTTCTCTTCTTCTACTTTTAACCCTGCATGTTATTAATTTGTGTGTTTTATAATTTTTTATATTAATAAGTGTGTGCACTCAGTTTAAGGCTGGTCATACTACACTCATACTTCAAGGAAGTGTCTCTTATTACATGTTTAGGTTTTAAGCCCTTGACGTAAATGATGTAAGGTCATTAAACAGTTTAAGGCTGTTAGGATAAAGGAGACATAGTGAAGCAGTTTGAGTCTGAGGGAAGTGAGTGTTTGGCTAACAACAGTTTGAGGTTGTTCTAAAAAAGTCCTTTCAGTGTAATAGGCCTGAATAAAGTTTAAGGCTTTATCAGTGTTTATTCTGTTCTATTTACAACCAGACATTGCGCATGGATTGCGACGAGAAATGCGACATTCATGCGTTAGATAGACGATATTATGCTGATTGTGTATGATTTGAGTCTTATTTTGTCCCATGATAGTGTGTTTTAATAGCAACGGATAAAACATAGTGACTTTAAGTAAAATATTACGTGATTAGGTTTAAGGTCTAAACGTAAAGGGTTTAAGGCTATTTTTTCATTGTAAACTCCTAAGCCAGAGAGACACGTGAGGTATTTTCAAATCCCTTTGTTCTTCAGGATAGAGGTTGGAAGGTCAGCTGACATCTTGTTTTGACCACATATTGGAGAACAAAGACACTGCAGTCGCCATTTTATGGAATGCTAATTGAAGTACTCTCTTTGTGCTGATCACATGAGGCCAGGTACTCCAACCACTGGAGGACAGATAATACTTATTGTCACAGTTGGAGCTGGAAAATTGTACATTTTGCTAAAACAGGTTATTTATACCGTTGGAAGTTTGGTATTTGTGGGAGAGGAATATTGTATTTTCCAGGTCCAATCTGATTTTTGAAGTGTTTCTGCTGGCAAGTGTGTTTTGGCTATTTTTGAAGTATTCCTGTTTGCAAATGTGTTTTGGCGATTTTGTGCAGTATTGTTTAACCATATGATAATTCTCTTCCCATTTTAAAGATATTTTTAAGGAAAATAAGCTTCCTGTTAGTTTACAACAGCTACCCCTAGTGGATTGAGCTGGAGATTACAACAGCGCACTCTGCTGGTAACACAGAATTATTACACAGAGAGAGGAACAGAATAATAAATAAAACAGAGCTCAGGGAAAGATACAATAATATTCTGAAGTTTAATTTTAAGTGTTATAAATGAACACATGTGGTTTCTACTTTTAAGATAAGAAACCATACATAATAGTCTTTTAAAACTAGACTGTAGAATATTCAAACACAAATGTATTGAAGCTAACACAAGATATGACATTTGCATAATTCCATGCACTTACACATTAAACACCAGATTTGGATTTGCACAATATTTCTTTTTCATATTTCAAAATCAAAACATTGTACACACGGTAAAAATTACATTTTTATATTTTCTAAAAAAAATGTTTATCAAAAAAAAAAAAAAACATTAACTTAAAAATAAAAGAAAATCTTTAACTTAAAAAATAAAAAAATAAAAAAATCGTTTTAACTTTAAAAACCTTTAACTACTACTACTACTACTACTACTACTACTACTACTACTACTACTACTAAAAAAAAAAAATTATAATCTGATGACATAAGATATTTTTATAAGGAATACAAAGGTACTAGTCAGAGGATTAGTGCTTCATCTTTGATAAATTAATAATTTTATCCTAGTATTCAAGAAACATGTCGCCAAATGACACCAGGTTGAGACCAGTCGCAGAGACAGGCTCAACTGCAACTGTTAAAGAGAGGATACGCATAAGATCAGATGCTACGACACATCCAAATTTTAGACAGGAAACATGGAACCACATAGAGAAACTGTTGGAACAGTTGCAAACAAGAGGATTGATTCCAGCTGACGACCAACCTGGACCAACAAAAGCCCATAGGAAAGCTGTAGTTGAATTTGAGGATGGAGAATACCTAAAACAGCAAGAAGCATGGGTGAAAGAGGACCAAAGGAAATCAAGAGTTATAGGTCTGTTACATCATCTAAAATACGTTGGTATTGGGCCGGCAGACAGCATAAATGTGGTCCAAGAAGCAGTCCTACCAAGGAGCGAAGACATAGCAGGAATAACAGAAGCCGCTCCAGCTATCCAAACTCCAAGGCAGTATCCAAGCCTGACCGAAGACTCTCCTCCCGACATACCAGATGAAAGGGGATGGGAGGGGAAGTTCTCAGAGATGGCCATAGAACCAGAGAAGGCAGGTCAAACACCTCCAACAATTCAAGCTCAGGAAGTGCCAGAGATTCAGGTGCGGAATCAACAAAGAGGGGGAGGAGGTTTCCGAGGAAGACAAAGTGGCAGAGAAAGAGGACGTTTCCAAGGGGGTAATCGATCAACAGGACAAGGTTTCCAAGGTGAAGGATGCTCCATATGTGGTCAGTTCTTACATTGGGCCAGATATTGTCCGCAGCACGGGATGCTGCAAGTACCAGAATATCTTCCCACACAATTTCTGTGCAACAGCAAACACCTGCATATCCTCCTACCCGAGTACAGTCGCAAGTACAGGTGTACACTCCCATGAAAAAGGGACAATGGATAGAAGAGCAACGATCAAGACGAAGAACAGATGAAGGCTGCTACAGATGTGGTGAGCTGACAAATTGGTCCAGAGAATGTCCGCAGAACATTGTACCAAACAAAGGCCCTTCATGCAGTTACCCCAGGGGAGGTTTCCATGACTACGACAGATGCAGGGGGTCTCAGGGATGTCAAAGAGTAACAGGGTTTCCAAAGATGGACCAAATGCCACTGACAGCCTGCTATCATCCACAACAATGAGGAAGCTCAGAGGGCCAGACCACCAGGTGATGCATCTTCAGCCCAGAAGGGTAGCTTGAAATCCAGCTACATTGAGCCACATCTGACCCCACAAGAGGGAGAGGTTGCAAATTATTTAAAATTGAGTGTAGCATATTGCATTTAAATATAAAACATGCATAGATTAGTAAATATTAAAACATAGTAGAACATTTTAGCAGACTATTTTTGTAATTATGAGAAGGATAGAGATTACGAGTGATGTAGTTCCCCCACACAGAAAACTATTGTGTCCACACAGCTAGTGAGGTCAAGACGATGGGTGTCCACCCAAAATATGAAGACGGAGGATCCTTACCAAGTCCTCCTGTTTACACCGACTGCAGTTCAAGGGGCGGCGATACACCTGCCGTGAAGCTGTTGAGACCTGAAAACAGAAACTCGATTCTGCTGTGGTGAATTCTGGCTACAAAGGGAGGTGTGCCGATAGGGTCGCTTGTCTCAAACCAGTGAAGAAGTCAACAAGAACCCAGCAGAACTAGAGAGTGACTGTTAGCGGGAGAACAGTGACGGAGCGACAGAGACTGGCACAACCAACCAGCCAGTACATAGATAGACCCCGTCAGAAGACCGGGGCTGTGTTTAAAGGGGAACTTCATTTATTGTTAGTTGAAGTGTAGTTTTTAGTCAAACAATTATGTGATTTATGGAGTCAGATTACATTTATTCTCATAAACACCATTTTATAATAGGTCTGAAGTATCTGTTTTAAGGCATGAGCTGCAAACTAAATAGCATAACACTGATTGAGAGCTTGGATGAAGGAGTTCTAGGGTTTTTACAACAGTTTAAAAAATCAGTCTTTATCTATTTATTTTTATGTGACTTTACTGATTTATAATGTAGTGCGTAAGGCAATATCTCATTTTGAGTGAGGGGCACCAGCCCTTCATGTTCTCTGCATGTCACCCTCTGTGAAAATAGTTCGTATTTTCCCTCTAGTTTAGAGAAATATTATTTTATCATATGTTGGTTCAGCAGTGTCAGCCAAGCCTCTAATCCTAGAACTATTGAGATGCATTAGCGAAACCAGGGGTATTGTTTTTCGCAGAAACAATGATGCATAATATCATGACTAAAGCCGTTATTGAAACAAGTAAACTATTTTTTGTACTAATGGCAGGTTTTTAGTGAATATGTTTTTATACCATACATCATATGATATTTTTGTACGTCTTATGGGAACACGGAGAAGTTATATGTATTTAATACAACGTTATGGGTTTTACATGTTCTGTTCATAATAGGGTAATCATTGCAATATTAATTGAGCATGTTATGCTCAAAGGAGGGAGTGTCATACAGATATATTGATTTCAGTGACGTAGTAGTTAATAAATAATAACAAGTAGTAGAGACACCAGACGAGACACCAAAAGAGACTCCTGTTCGGCCAGGTGATTGGGTGAGGGTGAAAGTTCACAAAAGACAGTACATCCCCGGTGGTCAGAACCGTGACAAGTTGTAACGAACTTCACACGCGCTCCGGTTTATAGGTAAAGATAAAAGGAGCAAATTGACACCACCTCACACATTGTCACCCTTCACTGGCAACTTCCAGACAATTATTGGAAGTTAGGACTGATTTGGCAGAGCTGGAACAAAACAATAAATAGAAATAAGAATAAGATAGGTAACAGCTCAAAAGATGAATTGTCATTAGATTTTTATAGATTGTACACTAAAGTGAAAACCTATTTTTTGTTTTACACCTGAAAAATAGTCCATTTTTAGAATACGTTATTTTTGTACTCATAATTTAAATTCTGTAACTGACACAACCATGGAGAAAATAGAGATTATGTCGAGAACAAAGCCAAAGCAAGTGTGGGGTCCCCTAGGGATAAGAGTCAGAATAGCATTGTTGATTGTGCTCATTACATTTGGCACCTTTCTGGTTGGAAGGGGAGTACAATATCATGTAAGACATGGATCCATTAGTTCACTCAGAGAGAATGCCCACATCACTAACCATCCAGCTGTGTTTCAGAGACTTTCACTTATCCCCAGAGCCAAAAGATCAGCTGAGCAAAAGAGGAGGAGTTAGAAATACTCGTTCCTTTGAAATTGCCAGGTGAGGAGGTTATAATCAAGAGGATTCACCCCCTCTATATGCAGTTCTTGTATCAAATGATGGGATGGGTTTAAGTGATCAGGATATGTAAGTGATGGGGATTTACAGATTAGGGGAATCTCCAAATGCACTGGATCCATATTTTAGTCAGTACCAGAAACACCCCCTGTTAAGTTATGAACAACCGATCGGTGACCTATCTGAGAAAAATTATTGAAAATGATTACAGTAGAAACAGGCTACCAACCCACAAGTACAGCTTTGTATGCACAAACTCTATGAACAAGATTCCCCAGCAGATTGTGGCGACATTGCACAGATATGTTCAGTCAC
The DNA here is from genome assembly GCA_943591055.1 of Gobionotothen gibberifrons. NCBI lineage: Eukaryota > Metazoa > Chordata > Actinopteri > Perciformes > Nototheniidae > Gobionotothen > Gobionotothen gibberifrons. Next base: position 17,772 of record CALSBZ010034964.1, read on the forward strand.
AAACGTTTTTTATGTTCTAAATAACAGTGAGATTTAAAATGATGGAGAAAATATGGGGACATTCTTTTATAGTGTGTGAAATAAGTGGTGCTTGAAAGATGTAGGTATTTCAGTTTATAGAAGAAAATGGTTTCCTAAAAGAGTTATTTAGAGTAAACATGTTACAGTGGGTGAAAGCAATGTTTTGGGATATGGTAACATTATTAGTAGACATTAATTGTGTTTAGATGGCATTTAACATCTAAGACAGATAGTATGATTAGGAAAATAGAGTGGAAAAGATTGGATTTATTTTGCCTCAGTGTGTTAGAATTATCTATAGGTAATGCGTCCCGAGATCTCTCTCTCTCTCTCTCTCTCTCTCTCTCTCTCTCTCTCTCTCTCTCTCTCTCTCTCTCTCTCTCTCTCTCTCTCTCTCTGCCTGTCAGACCGCTACGACCCCATCTTCCAAGCAGACAAATGACCTCACCACAGGAGACTCCTCCTCCTCCTCCTCCTCCTCCTCCTCCTCCTCCTCCTCCTCCATCGAACAGACAGAGAACCCGAGCTGAACCAACAACGACCTGAGGCATCCAGAACCATCTCCACCAGAGGCATCCAGAACCAGAACAGCATGCTGAAAGAGGTATAATCTCATTGGTCCCTCAAGACAGGACATGAAGTTTCAAGCTGAGCCACGAGACTTTGCACAAGACATGAGAGCAGAATACGCCCTCCATGCAACAGCGAAGAGACTGTAAAGGAGGAGATTAAATCAGTTGGGCCACTGAAGAGAGTTGGAGCGGAAGGATTCAAGAGCGGATGGACTGAGGAGAAGGCAGGACGGAGGAGAAGACAGGACAGAGGAGTTGTCATGGGCCAGCAGAACGTGAGGGGGTCGTGGCTTGACAACCAGAGGGGGAGAGAAGGAAAACGGGAGTGAGTTTACACATAAACACACTTATTAAAGAGGAAACTATTAAAGTCCATCCATCCATCCATCTTCTCCCGCTTATCCGTGGTCGGGTCGCGGAGGTAGCAGTTCCAGCAGAGAGCCCCAAACTTTCTTTTCCCTGGCCACATCAACCAGCTCTGACTGGGGGATCACAAGGTGCTCCCAGGCCAGCGAAGAGATATAATCCCTCCACCTGGTCCTAGGTCTACCCCTTGGTCTCTTCCCAGCTGGACGTGCCTGGAACACCTCCCTAGGGAGGCGCCCAGGTGGCATCCTAACTAGGTGCCCCGAACCACCTCAACTGGCTCCTTTCGACGCGAAGGAGGAGCGGTTCAACTCCGAGTCCCTCCCGGATGACTGAACTTCTCACCTTATCCCTAAGGGAGATGCCAGCCACCCTGCGGAGAAAACCCATCTCGGCCGCTTGTATCCGCGATCTCGTTCGTTCGGTCATGACCCATCCTTCATGACCATAGGTGAGGGTAGGAACGAAAATGGCCCGGTAGACAGAGAGCTTTGCCTTCTGGCTCAGCTCTCTTTTCGTCACAACGGTGCGGTAAAGCGACTGCAGTACCGCTCCCGCTGCTCCGATTCTCCGGCCCATCTCACGCTCCATTGTTCCCCCACTCGAGAACAAGACCGCAAGATACTTGAACTCCTTCACTTGGGGTAAGGACTCATTCCCTACCTGGAGTGGACAGTCCATCGGTTTCCTGCTGAGAACCATGGCCTCAGATTTGGAGGTGCTGATCCTCATCCCAGCCACTTCACACTCGGTTGCGAACCGATCCAGTGAGTGCTGAAGGTCGCAGACCGATGAAGCCATCAGAACCACATCATCTGCAAAAAGCAGTGGTGCAATCCTTAGTCCACCGAACTGCAGACCCCCTCCCCCCGACTACGCCTCTAAATCCGATCCATGTATATTACAAACAGGATTGGTGACAAAGCGCAGCCCTGGCGGAGGCCAACCCTCACCGGAAATAGGTCCGACTTACTGCCGAGGATCCGGACACAGCTCTCGCTTTGGGAGTACAGAGATTGGATGGCCCTGAGTAAAGACCCCCTCACCCCATACTCCTGCAGCACCTCCCACAGTAACTCCCTGGGAACCCGGTCATACGCCTTCTCCAAGTCTACAAAACACATGTAGACCGGATAAGCGTACTCCCAGGCCCTCTCCAGGATTCTTGCGAGAGTAAAAAGCTGATCCGTTGTTCCACGACCAGGACGGAATCCGCATTGTTCCTCCTCAATCTGAGGTTCGACAATCGGCCTGACCCTCCTTTCGAGTACCTTAGAGTAAACTTTCCCGGGGAGGCTGAGTAGTGTGATGCCTCTGTAATTGGCACACACCCTCTGATCCCCCTTTTTGAAAAGGGGAACCACCACCCCGGTCTGCCACTCCTTCGGTACTGTTTCCGACTTCCACGCAACGTTGATGAGACGTGTCAACCATGACAGTCCCTCAACACCCAGAGCATTCAGCATTTCTGGGCGGATCTCATCCACCCCCGGGGTTTTGCCACTGTGGAGTTGTTTGACTACCTCAAAGACCTCCCCCCGGGAGATTGGTGTTGATCCCCCGTCATACTCCAGCTCTGCCTCTAACATAGAGGGCGGAGTTGTCGGGTTCAGGAGTTCCTCAAAGTGTTCCTTCCAACGGCCCAACACTCCATCAGTTGAGGTCAACAACGTCCCATCCTTACTGTACACAGCTTGGATGGTTCCCTGCTTCCCCCTCCTGAGGTGTCGGACAGTTTTCCAGAACAACTTTGGTGCCGTCCGAAAGTCCTTTTCCATGTCTTCTCCGAACTTCTCCCACACCCGCTGCTTTGCCTCGGCCACGGCTGAGGCTGCTGCCCTTCGGGCCTGTCGGTACCTTGCAACTGCCTCTGGAGTCCCCCGGGGTTAACAAATCCCTGAAGGCCTCCTTCTTCAGTCGAACGGCTTCCCTGACCACCGGTGTCCACCAGGAGGTTAGAGGGTTACCGCCCTTTGAGGCACCTAAGACCTTGAGACCACAGCTCCCCGCCGTGGCTTCGGCAATAGAGGCTTTGAACACCGACCACTCTGGTTCAATGTCCCCAACCTCCACAGGAATGCCCGAAAAGCTCCGCCGGAGGTGTGAGTTGAAGGCCTCCTGAACTTGGGCCTCCTCCAGACGTTCCCAGTTCACCCGAACTACACGTTTGGGCTTACCAGGTCTATCCAGAGGCTTCCCCCGCCACTCGACCCAACTCACCACCAGATGGTGATCAGTTGACAACTCCGCCCCTCTCTTTACCCGAGTGTCCAAAACATACGGCCTCAGGTCCGATGATACGATAATGAAATCGATCATGGACCTTCTGCCTAGGGTGCTCTGGTACCACGTACACTTATGAGCATCCTTATGTTCGAACATGGTGTTTGTTATGGCCAATCCATGACTAGCACAGAAGTCCAGTAACAAACCACCACTCCGGTTCAGATCAGGGGGGCCGTTCCTCCCAATCACGCCCCTCCAAGTGTCTCCATCGTTGCCCACATGTGCGTTGAAATCTCCCAGCAAGATTAAAGAGTCCCCTTCAGGAGCCCCATACAGGACTCTTTCCAGGGTCTCCAAGAAGGCTGTGTACTCTGAACTGTTGTTTGGTGCATAAGCACACACAACAGTCAGAGTTTCCCCCCCCATAACCCGCAGGCGTAGGGAGGCGACCCTCTCGTCCACTGGGGTAGACTCCAACAAAGAAGCACCCAACCAGGGACTTGTGAGTATCCCCACACCCTCCCTGCGCCTCACACCTTGAGCAACTCCGGAGAAGAATAGAGTCCAACCCCTATCCAGAAGTAAGGTTCCAGAGCCGACGCTGTGCGTAGAGGTGAGCCCAACCAGATCCAACTGGTACCGCTCCACCTCCCGCACAAGCGCCGGCTCCTTCCCCCCCTGAGAGGTGACGTTCCACGTCCCCAAAGCCAGCTTCTGCAGCCCGGGTCTGGTCCGTCGAGACCCTCTGCTTTCACTGCCACCCTTCTGGCAGCGCACCCGACCCCATCGCTGTTTCCCGTAGGTGGTGGGCCCGCGGGACGGAGAAGCGGAGGTGTTGTCCACGTTGCCTTTTCGGGCTGTGCCCGGCCGGGCTCCGTGGCAAGCCCGGCCACCAGACGCTCGCCGACGAGTCCTCCTTCTGGGCCTGGCTCCAGAAGGGGACCCCGGGCTTCCTCCGGGCCGGGTATCCTCACTTCTAAGTTTGTCTTTCATGAGGTCTTTTTGAACCAATCTTAGTCTGGCCCCTTGCCTGAGACCAATTTGCCATGGGAGACCCTACCAGGAACAAAAGGTTCCAGACAACACAGCCCCCAGGTTCATCAGGGCACACAAACCTCTCTACCACGGTAAGGTGCTGGTTCTTCAGAGAACTATTAACTGTTAAAGTAAAATGAGAAAATAATCCTTAACACTCACTGAGGGTAAAACATATCATTCAATCTTTTCATCATATAAACAAATAATTCTTTTAGAGATTCTTATTCATGTGTGAATTTGGGGAAGATTTAATTTGTTACAATATTGATCTACAGTTTAAAGGAATAGTTTTAGTAACCACTCTATAAAAGAAGACACATCTTTATTTGTATGGAAAATGTTAAAGGTAGAGCTAGCACCAATCCAAAGATAGTATTCCAATCTAGAGTATTGATTTCACCATTGTAGCATAGTTATTACCACAGGAGAACCAAAGGTGGAAGTAACATTTGTTTGTCGTCCAAGATGTAGAGTTTTAAAAAGAAACTGGGCAAAGAGAGATTGCACATTTTAATTCTGAAAAAGCAATATAATTGGGAGTAATACATGCGGGACCTTGGATCACTCATTGTAATGGTGCATATTTTTGAGAACCAATATTGTTCAGGGAGAAGGGGTCGCTCAACTCACCCTGCAGATGTTCTAAATCTTACTTGCAGCTTCACAGGGAGCACACGGCACCAGAGTATGAGTTTTAAAAGACAAGTGCCACCACCTCCTAATGGTCATCCATTTAATCAGTGATGACCTGACATTTAGAGATGTTATTTAAAGTAGAAACATATCCGCCATAAGTGAAAATTCCTAAATTGAACTACAAACCATTAATGAAATGACTTCTGTTTTTAAAATCCTTGATAAAGGAGGGAGTAATTATCACATGCTCGGGCACCCAAGGTTCCACACACTGTTAAAGGGGTTTAGCATAGTTCTTTAAGTAGATCAGAACTGAAGATAAATTAGTATAATGAGTTAGTGATATTACACTCGTTTTCACACCATTTCAGGGACTTTATCACTGCATTAGCACAGACCACCCAAAGGTACTGAAGTAGGAACTTTCAAATGATGAAATTCTGCAACTGTTGTAACTGACCAAAATCTTCTGCCAGAAATGACTCTCTAGAATGCCGTATCCCAGAGTAGGTGTTTGGTGATATCGTGGAACTAAAACCTTGTATTCAGTCTTGTCACAGGATTGGACTGGGACCTGTGCACTAGCACAGCCAGTGATGTTTGTATGCAGTTAATCAACATAAACCCCAAAGCCAGTAGGGCTAAGAGACCAGTCCCATGGGGAGTTTACAGTGTACAAGGATAGCATAGGGACACTCAGGGGAGGGCTAGATGTTGCAGTTGCATTCCATGTCCTAACGTACCAATTGATCACGACGGCCTCTTCTGGAGAACATATTACATTCATACCTTAAATGGTATGAAAGGAGGGAGGGTAAATTACTCATGAGGTAACAGTTACAAATGCTAGCAGAATAAGACAACCTACCCCCAGAAACAGAGATGGATGTAAAAGATGATATGGATGTAGATGATGAGATTGTCCAAATCATGTGAAAAGCGAACAAGCCACAATGCTAAGATGGAGTGAATCCATTTCAAATTACTTTACACTATTCCAAGATAGTTTATTTTTATTCTTTATTCTTGTATACTATTCTAATATAGTACATTTCATGTTTTTATTACTTTGCACTATTCTAAAACGGTTAGTTCCTTTTATGTATTATACTGTTATAATATATATATCGGATATTGGTGAAACCACAGCGGAAGACTACATTACAGAGTCAACCGACAGAAGAGGAGGAGTCATCTGAGCCTATTTAACAGCTGGAAATGTGTTTCTCTGTCTCTTTTCTTCACCCCTGACCCCGGAGGATTAAAAGCTGCAGCTTTCCTCCACTGACTGCTTTCTGTCTGATTCACTACCGCGCCATTTTAATTAAAGTACACCATTTTAAACTTGTGCTAGAGGCTCCATTTGGTCTCCTTACTTTTAAACCTTCTCTACTGGACGCGAAAATAACGAATAAGCTAATAGTACCTGGATGTGTCGATCATAAGTTACGTAATAAAGGGTCACAAAAAGTTAATCTG
>CALSBZ010035009.1:0-10852 GCA_943591055.1 Gobionotothen gibberifrons
GGGTATTAATTAAACATAAAATAATAAAACATAGATGACCATTTGGTGATAGGTTAGGAAGTGCAGGGGTGTCTGTTGTTTATTGAGGAGAGGGCAGCGTTATGGCTGAACTGTAATTGATAATGTAAAGGCAGATGGGGGTCTCCAGGGAGACGGTAGGAATCCGAGCAGATGGCCAAATTGCTGCTTATTTATGTGGAGCAGAGGACTCAGCCCGCTTGACGCATGGTATGATAGATCATTATTGCGCTCTGTGCATAAACACCAATATGCTTTTAAATCTGGACGACAAAAGCTGAAGAAAGCCAACAAGAAGAAGAGCCATATTTCAAAGCTGCTGTCAGGAGCATGGGGGAGGGAGGGGGGGGGGGGGGGGGTTACGGTAAACAAACTGCAATGCTGCAATGAATCTAATTAAAGACCATCTCCTCCTCACAACCTCTACTTCCCAAATAACCACCACAGAAAAGTGTTTAGGGATCTGTTTCATCTGATGCTTGTGTGTTAGCAGATTCACCAGTTAAGGACATGGCAGTAGCAACAGACATCTTTCCCATAAAGGTTCCAATGCATACAGTAAAGAGTAACATTGAGTAACATTAAATAAAGAGGCAAGTAAGTAAAAGAAAATCAAGTATGTACACATTAGGGCTGTACCCGAATATTCGACTATTCGAATATTCGTTCGTTGACCAACTATTCGGGTTTCAATTTCATTATTCGGATATTCTTTATTTTTATTTTTTTAAAAGATTTTTTTTTTTTCCCTAAATGTATGCTATCAATAAAGGCGAATTGCCATATTCTTATACTGTATTTATACTTTTGAATTGCACTGTTAAAATGCGGAAATATATACAATCTCAGCCTGTGCTCCTGACATCACGTACACTCACAGTCACGAACGCAAATGGCACGCTTCACCTCGCTTCACCTCGTTTCACACACCTGAACACAACATTCCAAAGACTTCAGCTGTGTGGGACCATTTTAAATTGTACGACGGTAATTCGTGCCAAATATGCGACAAGAAACTGGCCTACCACGGTGGCACAACAACTCTAAAAGTCACCTGGATGCTGTAAGTAGTAGCCTAGCTTAGCTTAGCTGTTGTCAAGTTGCCATGATGAAGCTGCTTTATCCGCCGTTTAAACAGTAACGTTACACATGATAAAAACGTGCACTTACTTTGCTTGGAAAATAGTTGCTAGCAAGCAACCAAGTTGTTTTTTTATATTAGTTTTTCAATTTTATCCGAATAGTGAAAATAATAGGAGTAATGTGGGAACATCTGGGGCTAAGGCAATTATTGGCATACAGTTCGTTCATTTATTTTTCGTTCTTCATTTATTAAAATATTGTTTACTGTATCGGTAACAAGTATTACACTGTTAGGCCTACTGTTATGGCTATGTTATTAAAAGTATTGTTGTTATAACAGAAATATGTGTTTTGTATCTTTGTTTGACTCTTCAGGTTGTAAAACGTTATAGATGGAATTTGGAACCGGATTTGGTCCCCGGGCGCTGCGCTGGGGCTGGGTTAAATGCAGAGGACACATTTAGTTTTAATGTATGCGAGTACTGAGACAATAAATAAATGTAAATCGTAGTAGTATACTCTTTCTGCGCTTCTGCTTAACAGCGTGGTGTCAGGTGTCTCGGATTCAGAGCGTGTTATGAAACCTTTTGGGAAAAAAAAATTAATAAAAAAATTTAAAAAACTCTCTGCGCCGAATATTCGCTGCTGATTACTACCGAATATCCGGAGCCCGAAAAATGGTATTCGGGACAGCCCTAGTACACATCCATGGTAACAACAATAAGTAGCAGGATTATCAAAGTAAATAGATAGGCCTGCACAATTTGGAAGAAAATAACTAAATGCACTTATGACAGTGTGGATATGATTTGCGACAGAGGGAATAATATAATAAAAAATCTATCTTCAAAAATCATGTTGTGGTGTTTCAAGATGTATTTTATAGGGCTGCACGATATTGGAAAAAACTGACATTGCGATATATATATTTTTTTCCTGCGATATGAAAAAATACAGGAATTGAAGAAAATACTTCGCAAACCATACTTTCTTGAACTTTAACGCCGTACAATTGGTATTTCTTTAACAATATTTAACCGGATGAAGGATTTTAGTCACGGACTTCTGGATCTTAAAGGGGACCTATCATGCAAAATGCACTTTTGTACGTCTTTTATACATGAATATGTGTCCCCGGTGTTCCAGGGAACTCACCAAGTGTCAGAAAACACAACCCTCTCTATTTTCCTCCATACCCAAATCTCTTAAAAAGGGGCTGCAACGGATCTGATACAGACTGATCCAGATTTCAACACTTCTATGACGTCACAGAAGTGGCGCTACGGCTATTGGGCCAACTCCACCAATCAGGAGGAGACAGCCACGGACATTGCCGTTCGAAAGCGCTGGAGACGCTGTAGTACATATGCCAGGCCTGTAGATGGTGCTGTTCTCACAGAATCAGCACATGAAAAGACAGTGTTAAATTGAGCGAAATGAGGAATGTCTAAAATGCATGATCTGTTTGGTATTTTGAAAAATAAAAAGTCTAAATATGCCTTATATAGGTATGGTCCTACACTATATTATTCAAATATAGCATGATCGGTCCACTTTAAGTTATCAGAGCAACAAGCTGAGCTAGCTCGGTTACCCTGCTGTGATCTGATCAAGAATGATTGTGATTGGTGGTTTGCTGTGCATGCAGAGAGAGCCTGCATGTCACTCACTCAAGTACCTTTTCCTTTTGTAGCAAGCAGCAAAATAATTGTAACATGACGTGTTTGAGTTCATTTGCCTACTTAATATCGCACGTCCTAAAAAGATCACACGTCCTGCGATGTGAATATCGCGCATGCGCATACTGTAACACGATTATCGTCACGACACGATATATCGTGGAGCCCTAGTCTTTTAAGTCTTTCGTTTACAGTCTGAAGGCCAGGATCTCTTTGCAGTGACACAATACTTCATTCAGATATTTCACATATTTAGCATTTACCAAATAATGTGCTTTTTGCAATTTGGTTATCACGATTTGATAAGATGTTTATTATTAATGTGCACCCCTATAAGTGTACATAGAAAAGTAATGATGTACCAGCAGGTGACAACATTAATAGTGTGTACAAAGTGTATATTGCTCATCCCTCAACAGTGGTGGAACAGTCTGAGTATTGAAGCAGCAGCGAGTAAAACCTGACTTAAGGGTATACATTATATATATTTCAGATAGTACTTACTGAACAACAGGACAGTTGTATTTCTATTCCTTCAGACAATAAAATGCACACACACACACACACACACACACATTAGTGGTCATTGTGATTTGATGACACACACTGTCATTATGTTCGATCAGCTGTTGTGTGTGCGGACACAGACAGATTGGTTAATATGGTCGAGGCCCCTCTGATCTCCCCCTGTCCCTGGGTTAACTCTATTAATGTCACCCCGGACAACCTATTTCATATTTACTAAGTCTCTTTCATCTCGCCGCGCAGTAATTGGTCTCCTAATGTGAGAGCGCTGGTGTGGAGGCCATCCATCGGTGTGAAATTACCCAGCATGCTCTCCCTTCTTCTCATAAAGACACTTCAATACTAACCAGCTTTTCACAGTCGGGGATTGTAGCTTTAAGCAACTGTTCTGAATCATTTGTTCCAAGTTGTCCATCTTTGGTTAAAAAATATTGCATTAATAGAATAAAAACAGCAGTGAAAACTGATAACAAGCTCCTGAGATAAAGTATTGTGTCTCCGTGTTCAACAAAAGATAGGAGATAAACTGATTAGATATGGATTCAGCACTTGAGTTCATGTAAATTGGATTGGTTGTGAAACATTGACAAAAACACTGCACTGGACTTATGTTGATGAATACAATTGTTTTTCACTGTTTTAAAAACTGATTACATTGCATAATTTAGATTGAAATCATTAGTTGTTAACATCAATATGTGATCCCCAAAAATGCAATATTGCGGCAGCCAATACCATCAAAGACTATCTGAAAAAGAGCTGTTTACAATCAATCGTCACTATAGTGAGTATTGACTTAATATGCATTTAAAAAAAGGATGTTTGTTTTAAACCAATGATTAAGTCAACATGTTGTAGAGGATTGCGTTTTAATCTACAGATGAATACAAATACATTCATTATACTGTAACTCTTTAAAAAAAATGCATTTCCTTTGCACTTTAGACTCTTAAAAGCACACAAACTGAAGGCCTGAGAGCTATCATTAGCTATCAAAGAAGATATTGAATGACAGTATTTTGTGTGAGGTTAAACTGCCCACAGTACAGGAGAGTAAATGTGTCATTAAGTGGGGAATGTAAAACGCCTCCCTGGGCCTCCCATAATTCACGTTCCAGAGTAACACCAGCGAATATTAATATTTGCTTTTCATTTCAAGCAGCAGTGGCACTCTGTTCAGGAGGAGTGAAAAAGGCTAAGTGTGGCAAATGTGGCCTTCAAACCGGATATTATAGTGAGTAAGGTTGCTCCGTCGGCCAATGAAATAGAAGTTTACTGTAATCGAGGATATTTTTTCCAAAGGTAAAATGAAAACTCACATTGCGAAGCTTCATTAGAGCCGACTGTGAGCTAAAGGCTTTCTTTGTGCAGGAGGCGATGATTGACAGGAGATAAGAAAGTCTCAGCAACCATGTGTCTTTCTCAGACTTGCTGAGAGCAGTAGCACTTGTGTTGTGAAGGGGGGGGGGGTTACTTAACACCACACATTACACTTCCAGTCACAGAGAGAACAATCACGACGTGAAAGAGCTATCGCAGAGTGGAAGCATTTTAGGTTCTAAACGGAGAAGTTAAAGCTGAGTAATAGACCCTGTTTGGAGAGCTGATATCCAAAGCACCAAACACTGAGAAACATCGTGAGGAGGATAATCAGAGAGTGATTCACAACACCTCCAATACTACCCAGAGGAAGCCTGCTTTCTACAACCTGGGTCCTTTGTCGTAGTTCTGGCAAATATACAGTATACGTTTAACATCAACACTGATCATTATTTCAGCTTCTACATCAAGCTCCATGTCTAGGGCTGCTCAATGAATCGTATTTTAATCGCAATTACGATTTTGGCTTGCAACGATTACCAAAACAACGTAATCGAAATAAAACGATTAAAAAAATAAAAAAATGTAGTTGAGTTATACTTAAAGTTCAGGGTAATCAACTGTTAAAAACATACTGTTCACATTTCTTTTTTCAATAAATGGATGTTTTCAAAGTAAATGGATAATCGTTTTTAATAATCGTGATATCAATTATTGACCCAAATAATCGAGATTATGATTTCAGATAGTTTTAATAACATTTTTAAATAAAAGGAAGTTTCAATTTTGTGTTAAGCATTATTAATGTTGTCATCATCCACACAGATAAATAAGAAATGTGACAGGAGGGGTCAAGAAGCCACATGGACCTCCTTTACACAAGGGAGCAAAAATAAACAATTATTTAGAATTTTTTTATTTTATTATGACAGTTATCTTTCGCATTACTGAATTATTTTGGGGTGAAATGAATGAGAACAGATGTCAAGCAGGTTTCAGGCTTGTATTTTTCGAAGTGAAGTATGAATTATCAAAAGACTGCATTAGGCCGAAGCTCCCAAAATTACTCTAGGTATTTAATATGCAATCCCATATATTGGTTAAAAACGATATCAAGATCTACATAAAAAGAGGAAATAGAAGTGTATGCCTCATGACATATGTTACTTAACATGGCAACACTATAAGGCTCATATTGTTTTAATACAATAAGCTACATTTGCAACTGAAGAATGCTGAACGTGTGCATGAAATAATAGGGTAAGGTATTGTATAGGCTTTTTACATTGTACCAAAAAACATAATTCCCCTTAGCAACACTTGCAGGAAATTATAGAAGGAAAGAAGTCCATTTGTTTGAAATATTGGGACATTTTCCGTCAATCAAATTTCAATCTGTAAGTGCAATAAATTCCCATACTGCTCTCACACACGCAACATAAGAAAGGCGAGTGACTAAGCAAAACAAAAGGGCGATGTTTCAGAGTTAGGAGAGCGCCCACTCATTCTGCACTTCAAAGAGAAAAGTATGATTCTGCTCGAGTGGTGTCAACGTCTGCACACAATTCCTGTTAATAACTTGTTCCGAGAGAGAAGGGATCTGGAAGCAATTTGTGATAGCACAGCCACGTTTTTTCCTTTTCCTCTAACAAAAGTTATTCTAACTATTGACCTTTTACTGGGCTTGAATGGCATTTCCAAGCATTGTGCGATGCGCCACTGCTGCTCTCAAACGGAACTTTTTAATTCTGTGCGTCAGTGTTGTTTCAGGCCTCCTCTCCGGGGTGAAGCACTTAAACTATTACGGTATGCTCGCTCTTTCACCATGCTGTTCCAACAGTGGGCCGTTCTGCTTTTCGTGTACTGTAACACATGATACGTTCAATTCCAAACAACTCTAAGTTATGAGGATTTTTGATTTCAAGGAACTGAAATGTGTATCGTTGTTTTGACAAGTCACTAAAAACTGTTCATGTGTGTCACTTGTTTTACAGTTTCTTTCACTTCAAGTCTATCACATTAGAACACTTATTGTAAGTCACTTTGGATAAAAGCGTCAGCTAAATGTAATGTAACATTGCCACTTCGATCTCACACAGAAAGAGGATTGAGTTGGCTTCATTGCTATGATGTGTTCAAGCAACCTGCTGAGCTCCCTTCCTTTTACACTGCTGCTCCCTTGTGGTGTATTCAGATATGATTTGACAAAGTGTAACATCGAACAGTCTCAGGTGATTAATTAGCAACAAGAAGAGATGGATTGGGTTCACTCCTGTTGTGGTGAATACGATTATTAGCCTTTGAAAATAGTTATAATATAAAAACAGGTGCGGGCTTTGTTGTTTGATTTTCACAAAAAAGGGTGCATTGTGTCTTCTAAATCACAGTAAATGCTTCAGTCTGTTTTGTCATATATTTGCATGTTGTAATCGATCTTGCCTTGCCAATTAGATCGGCCGTATTGAATTAATGTGACGATAAGTGTTAATTTATTTGGTGGATGGTTGCATTTTAGAAATCTGATTACTGAAAGCCAACACCTTCACATCACTCCAGTCCTAATGTCTCTCAGTCATATCCGTGTCCTGCTGCCCCCCCCCACCCTCATCTCAGCCTGGTCTCTCACTAAAGCAATCAGGTAAATCCCACATTAACTCCTGGGAAACAGCCCATTAATATTTCACTTGTTTCCAAGCCTGTTTGTGCCATACATCAATGCCCAACCACTCCTTTCAAAGCCATACATTAGAACTATTTTCAAAATACTTCATTGTCAGCCTGTGGCAGCCTCATTACTTATTAAGATAAGAGAAAAGATGTGCAGGAGCAGTTGGTGGCTCAGCTTGCTTTAAAAGCTCCTTTCTACTGTTTCCTCCGCCTGCCTCCTCCTCATCCTCCTCTGAACCGCTTTGTGTGCTAACACTGTCAGAGAGCCGTTAGGAAGTTGCTTGGCCGAAAATAAGTGGGATGTTAGTTTAGTTAAGGGAGAAGAAAAACATGCCTGCCGTGCCGGGGAAAGTGTTCTAAAATAACTGCACAGTCGGCTGCTTTAAAGCCTTTCAGTATTTATAACGCACCAGTAGGGCCTTACATCTGCAAGAGGGTTGTAAACAGCGAAATATTTCGATGACATATCATGTAAAGCTGTATTCTAGTAACTGTAATCGTATAATTAGCATATCAAATGATGGAAAAATGCATCTCCTAACGGCCCGTCCACACAGCGGCTTTGGAAAAAGCTTGCCGGTGGGCGTGTCTGAAAGTCGACCAACAACCAATCACATTAATCTCCCGCCCCTGACACACAAGCAGCAGTTTGATTGGCTAGAGCTTGTACTGGCATATGATTTGATTGGCTGACGCTTCCACCATTGCTCAACTTTTGAATCCTGAAAATCCTGAAAATCCTGGAAATCTTCGCTTTGCTTCCCCAGAATGCAGAAAGCGAAGATTTCCAGGATTTCCAGGATTTTCAGGATTCAAAAGTTGAGCAATGTTCAACTTTTGAATCTTCTGAAGCTTTCGGTGAAAGCGTCAGCCAATCAAATCATATGCCAGTACAAGCTCTAGCCAATCAAACCGCTGCTTGTGTGTCAGGGGCGGGAGATTCATGTGATTGGTTGTTGGTCGAGTTTCAGACACGCCCGCCGGCAAGCTTTTTCCAAAGCCGCTGTGTGGACGGGCCGTTACTCACAAGAACAACATGTGTCATCACAGTATGATTTATTCAGGCAAATATGTTTAATTACCACAACTGTATTTCTGTACTACTTCAATTAGTTTAGACAACAAAACAACTGTGAGTAGGATGCTGGACTATGAGTTCATAAGATTACCAAAAAATGTACAGTATGAATTTGAAAAAGTAAATGCGACACTACTTTATCAAGAGAAATCAAATCATTAGTTTTACTTCGGTTTATGACATTTTTTGTCGACAAACATTGAACCAATCGACTTTACACTTGTCTATTGAGAGAGAGATATGTATTAGTTATGAATACACTGTGTAGTCTATTCAGGAGCCATATGAACGGTAACACCGCTGAAAAGCATGCTGGGTAGAACTCACTCTCCGGCACTCAATACACTACAAAAACAGATAAAGAAAGACGGACCAGAAAGAGACATATTTATTCGGAATCTTTTGGACAACGACTTCTCCGATCAACTTCAAACGTGGCAGATGTATTGCTCATGAGATAAAAAGTGCATCGTTGAGTCGTTTAAATGAGCCGTATTTATGCAAGCAATACATAAGGACAAGCTGACAACTAATTCCAAACAGGCAGGTTGCAAACGGACACTGCACTAGTTCATATTCATTCTCATGCAGACCCCTCAAGGCCTAATAGCTGGATCAAAACCACACTGGGAATGTCACCTCAGGCGTATCAGGAGTATCTGGAGAGCGGTTACAAAAGATAAGAAGGAATACACCTCCATAAAGGTGGGGGGTGACAACAAAAGAGATGTTGCAGCGTTATTGCCTCATCCTCTCGGGCAAAACATATTCAATTGCTATGAAGGGTGTTCAAAATCTACTACAAAAGGAAGAAAAGATCAGAGAGGAAGAAAGTTGTAATCTTACTTTATAATCTTATGATACTGTCACTCTTTCAGCATGTTGGCATATCTTTGTAACCTTTGGGAAACACTTACATTTCTATCCATCAAATGAGGGATTTTGTTTTAAAATGTTTTCAAAATAATGTATGAGTATTACATCATATATCTTTTAAATCTGAAGGCCCAAATATAGGGAGACTATCTGTCAGGTTCATGAATGAAAACCAAGAAAAGGAGGAAGGAAAAACGCAGCTCAACACTGGGTTAGAAGGAAACTGTGTCTGTTATTCGTTTCTCAAGTGTCATAAAAAATTGCTAGTCACAATGAAAAGGTATCCTGCCTCTGCTATAAGTATCGTGAAACAGTATGTTGTCTGTGTAGAAGCAGTATTGACTCAACCTGGTAATTCACCATGTGTCAAAGACCTGTATCCACAAATTAGTCTGATATCTACTGTAAACTGAATTCAGTCATTTTAATGGACAATTATTTGAGTTAAACGACATTTTGACTTGTCATAACAGAGAAAGCACAGGTGTGAGTAATAACACTAATTATAGCTCTGTTCCATTCGGGTTAAATTGCTCTTTAGCATGACTTGACTTGAAGTAGAATTTAGCCATCATTCATTTTTGATTAATTACACACCTGTGCTTTACTGATGTCAACATGTCTTCAGAAGTGACAGCCCAGTGACAAGACAGGGGCCCGTGTTACTGCACCTTCGCATAGGCACTTTGCAATATTTACTCAAGAACTGTACTAAGAATAATTTGTATATCCCTTTACCTGAGAATTTTCATTCTTTTACTTCTGCTTCACTACATGTTGAAAGAAAATAATGTACTTTTTAGTCCACTACATTAATTGTAACACTCATACTAATTACTTTACATATTCAGATCATCACATTATGCAAAATCAAATAAATTTGTAAGTAAATATTGACATGTAATTGTTTATGAGTTACGATATCCAGCATGAGTAATTAAATTAGCTTCACCACCTTAATGCATTAATGCAAGTAATAAACAATGGGCCATGACAAGTACTCTACTTTTGGTACTTTAAGTACATTTTATGCCATTTCTTTTGTACTTTTACTTGTAACAGTATTTCTAAATGTAGCATTGCTGTTTTTATTTAGGCTATTATCGAGTTATTCTGCCAACTCTGGAAAGAAAAACGTAGCCTACTACTGTACTGTATGTGTTGCATCAAAACCACCCAAGTAAAACAACAGGAGGGGAAACCACTGCATGCAGTTAGGCTACTACATACTTTTAGGTAGGCTATAGGAGGCTAATGAGTATTAGACGGATGAAAGCAAAGCTAAATCCAACCACATACTTTTATCAAGCTACGTAGCAAAGTTGCTAGTGCGCTTATTTTGAGTACATTTTTAAAAACATGTGTACATATTATCGAAAAAATGTGTGTAGAAAACTGGGGGTTGATATGTTACCTCATACGAAGTATCATTGTTTCAGTCAGTAGCCTCGTTATGAAGCAGGTGCTGTTAGCGAGTTAGCATCTCCTTCCTCATCATGTCCTCGCGCGGCTCCTCCCGTCGACAGGTTGCATGCATTAAGCTCACGGTGGTCAGTTTATTGTGGTCAATTTTGCAACTTTTCTCCGCTGTTCATGTTCTTTTTTT
>CALSBZ010035025.1:0-10458 GCA_943591055.1 Gobionotothen gibberifrons
GTGTGTGTGTGTGTGTGTGTGTGTGTGTGTGTGTGTGTGTGTGTGCAGGGCCGGGGTAGAAGAGGATCTGGACATGCTGCGTGTGCAGGCTGCGATGGACCGGGCCACAGTGAAGGAGCTCCGCCTGTGTCTTGCTGACGAACACCAAGGTGAACTCTTTTTTATTTCTGCAGAGGTCATAACCAAGTATATAAACAAGAGATCATGACATTTTATAATTAGTTTTTGTCTTCAGTTTTTTTATTTTGGTGTTGCAATATTTGACCCTAAATACTCCTATTTTATTATTCATGCATTCATAAACTGTATTTTTTATTACAATGCCAAGGTTGCCTCTTTACTAGTATGAAAGTATGCATGCTTAACATGGCAGCACCTCTACGCCATCCTTTTACCTCTGGGCCATGCGTATTAGTGAGCAGAATTAATAAGACAACTCCCGGTGGAATTAATACGACAACTCAATTAAGACTTGATCAACTCCTTGCAAATTGATTGAGAGATCAAGTAGTGTTCATCTTGTCTGCATATATCATTCCCAATGTTAAAAAGGCACATCGCTTTTAATCCAATCTGCAAACCTTTTGTCAGACGCTGACCGCCGCAACCGCTGCTGCTCTTAATTAACTAGTTCAATAACAAATCTGTCCAACATCACTTTAATTTCCTCACAACCGATGATGGTGTCTGTTTGAGATGCAAGCATGTGATTTAAAGGATGGCACTAATTAAAATAGTGGATCCTCCCCTATTGACAGTCCAGTCAGGAATACTAGGAAATAAGCTCTTTAGAAAGGACATAGTTTTACATCTTGCCAGGCGAATAATCACTGAATACAAATGTTACACAGTAGCCTGACCACATGCATTCACTCGTGTGTTATCAAGTACAATTAAGTCTAGATATTATCAGAAGAAAAAAACGACAAAAGCCATGTCAACTGCAAAGAGTGTTTTACACTATTTCTCTTAAAGGTGGGGTAGGTAATTCACTTCAGAAACACTTTTTGTTATATTCCATTGAATGCTCTTAACATCTCGATAGCAATGAATACATTCAATGCTTTGACAATAAATACATAAAGAAAATGTAATCTGTGGAAGCCGTGGCGCTGTAAAAAGCACGACCAATCATTTGAGACGGCCCGGCTAAAATAACTGGATGGCCTACCTGCCTGTCAGCCTTCCATCTCGTGCACAAACTTATCTCGTGCCCTCATTGGTCATGTGCGCGTTCGTGTGTGTTGGAGGAGGGGCTCTGTAAGGAAGTCTGAAGGAAGGGGCAGATTTTTTCCGGTTGTGTATTTTCAAATTTTAGCGCACTCGAGCGTACCCTACCTTTAAGTATTGCTGTTTTTATTAACAGTTTTTATTACAGATAATGTGAAAGTTGTATTTTTCCTGTATAAATAATAGTTTCTTGGTACCATACAAATCTTTATAAAAATCAAACAATAAATAAGTTACATATTTAGAAGAAAGCCTTTTCAGTTCTTCAAACTGTGCCTTTTTCTTAAAGGTGGGGTAGGTAATTTTGGATAAACCAGCTCGGGTGCGCTAGAATTTGAAAATACACAACTGGAGAAAATCTGCCACTTCCTTACAGAGCCCCTCCTCCAACACGCACGAACGTGCACATGACCAATGAGGGCACGAGATAAGTTTGTGCACAGATGGAAGGCTGACAGGCAGGTAGGCCATCCAGTTATTTTAGCCGGGCCGGCTAAGATGATTGGTCGTGCTTTTTACAGCGCTACGGCTTCCACAGATGATTTTTTGTCAAAGCACTTCAGATATTCATTGCTATCGGGATGTTAAGAGCATTCCATGGAATATAACAAAAAGTGTATCTCGAGCCGGTTTCTAAAACTTAACTACCCCACCTGTAAGTCATTGTTTTAAAAATATAAAACTCCAAAATGATTTTTCCAATAATGTTTATATAGTTTTGAATATGATCTTACCATATCTTAGTAAAACAAATATTTAAAATTAGGGTGAATAATCTCGTCTAATATTTGGAATATTTACATCTGGACTTATTCTACATGTTGACAGTCAATAAAAAGTCAACTCAAAGTTATTAAGACACAATCTTGAATAGCCACAACATGTGCTTCTGGAGACCCTCTGTGACCCGCTCAAAGGGATGGAGGGTTGAAATGCTCACTCAGGGCTCACACTAACGAAAGGCAGCAGATGAAAGGAACAGGGCCTTTGTGCTGCAGCCCATGAGGAGACGTGGGAGGGACGTTAATGTATGCCGCGGTGCCAGGACCTCCTCCAACTGTGGGTGACTAGGGAGCCACCACGTCTTCTTATCAAGGTAGTGCTGAGGTGCCAACTCCCAAGCCACCAGCGCTGGAGCCGGATAATTGTCTCCCAACCTGGTTATGTACCCAGCGAACACGGCAGCCCTCCTGTCCTATTTGGTGCACTGCTCTGATTGGATGTGACATGCTGGGAAGACAAAAGAGCAGGCTAATTCAAAGTAACAAAGTTCCCTGGGCAAAGCGTCAAATGCAAAGCAAGGGATAATAACATAACCCTCACTCCTTTTGCCGTCCCTACTAGGGCCCCTTTTCCATCTCACTCAAAAAAGATCAACTGAACAGTCAAGGTTCTGAATGTTTAATGTTTCCAGCCTTGTACTAATTCAGGGTTCTTACGGTCAATAAAAACCTGGAAAAGTCATGGAAATTCAAAATGCTAATTCCAGGCCCTGGAGAAGTTATGGAAAACAATATTTTTCCCAAAGTTTTGGAAAAGTCATGGAAATGTAACTAAAGTTGCATCAAATATAATTTATATTTTATCTAATCGCCAAAATAGTAATACTATAATGATAATAAATACTGTATCGTATCGTAATGAAACGTGAAATGGCATTTAACTGACGAGGTATTTAGCTGGTGAGAGATTTGAGTTGCTTTACCGTGTAGAAGCTAGTAAGCCTATTTGATTTGTTTTAGATAGGCACAACATGTTTCATATGCAGACCTTATTTTCCTGTTCCATGTTAAAATAAACTATTTTCAGTGGTACCGCTGAAAAAGAGTCATTTCTTTGGTCATGGAAAATTAGGTAAAGGTCATGGAGAAGTCATTGAAAATCATTGGTGAAAAAGTGTATGAACCCTGCTAATTATGTTTGCTTGTTAATTAATTAATTAATGTTTTTTTTTTTTTTTTTTTTTTTCTGTCATTAATGTTTAACAGGAGATAATGAGAAATAGAAAGTCTTATATTATTTTGTGCACCATTTGCTTTTTCCCAATTTTCCCATTTCCCAAAATAATATATACTTCTTATCTTAGTAGTATAGCTAATTTAGCAGATTGTAACTGTATGACACACTGTGACACAGCCTATTGGAGGCGAATCTGAATATACGTGCATCAATTCCCCAAGCACTTTGACTCCTGCGTGCATTCTGTTGTTATCATAAAGACTAAATCATATGTTTGCCAAGGCCACTATTGAAGTTCCTCCGAATAAAGCAGCATGCTAGTCTGCGGAGATTAGCTGTCCGTTGGGGAAACACAGTGGACTACAAAGCAGTGCAGCCCGGGGCTGTGTGTTCACCGGGGATTCAAGATTCAAGTACTCTGCGTTTGTTTAAGATCCCCAGAGAGGTGCACATAGCAAGTACCAGTGTGTGCTTTTGAACACTGTTTTCCCTATTTCCACATGGACTACTAAATAAAAAAAAATCGTTCTAATAATCAAGAGGATAAAAATGATGAGATTTAAGAAACAGGAGGTGGTTCATAGCAAAGTGGAGAATTCAAGTCCCCATGAAAATAACATCAGTGATTCTGCTTGACTTCCGATTGATCGACAAAAGAAGAAATTAGAAACTGGACCTTGGGAAAGAAATTAGACCTTTTGTAATGCTAATTGATTTAATGTACCCTCTTTATTATAGTTCTATTGATTGAGCAGCCTGAGTTTGACGTGTAATGTCACAATAACGAGCTTTGTTCCCTTTTGCAGAATTGCTTCACAAAGTGGTAGAGGAGCGCCAGGTCAAAAGCAGCACTCCGAAAAAGCTTTCTGTTTCTTCACAGCGAATGGAACAGTCATTTAAAAAGGTACAGCACTATGCCATCGCTAAGTGTTCTTTGTCATTGCCAATAATAGAAACCCGACAGAGCCATAAGTACTCACAATGCCTTTCAGAAAAAAATTCTCTATCGGGGAAAAGATTCAAAAGTCTTCTCACTTTTGGTCGTGTAGCCATTTCCGAGTCAAGTGTCAGCTAGAATGTCGTTTCTCTCTAAGTTAAGACATTTCACAAATACCAAATAGCTGTCGGAGTGGAGGACATATAGCACTAGGTAGTGTAAGTCGTTTCAAATACATGTTGAATCTGAGCTCTTAGTAGGTTGCACAAGATTCTGCACACATGCTTTTAAAACCCCTGCGTGCATGAGTTTATATAATGCCCCCCCCCCTTCTGCCTTCATGGCATTGAATCATCAAGAGTGAGGATAGCCATCTAATGTTGTGTGAAAGGTGCCAGGCCTCACCAGCGGGCAGAGGGAAACCAAATACAAGGGAGAGATTTGCCTGGAGGCACAAACCCAGCAGGCATGCACTGTTCTCTTAAACAGTCTCCGCTGAAGATCTGACAAATAGGCTAAGTGCTCCAGGTTGATGAGGGTGATCAGGGTAAGGGGGTGCCAGTCAGATGTAGCTTGTATCATAGTTTTAGCACCATTTTTTAGCATAGCTTTTAGCAGATCTTTTAAGCACATTTCAGTTTTTAACCATGATGATGCCTGTGTATCCCGGTGCCCCTTGGCTCCCTAAATTCAATGGGTCAGGTGATGACTTAAAATACCAAGATTGGAAGGCACAAATGCAAGGTTTGTTGGGCTCACAAGAATTAGCTGAAGCTAGTGAAGTTGGTATTGTGTTGGGAGTGCTTATAGTCTTGCAAGGTGGGGAGGGGCAGTTGCATCCTGCATTGGTTCAGCCATACACACAACATTAATGCATAAGCACATACACTTGTGAGGAAGTGTCTAGGGGGAAAATGACCATGCATGCTACCACACACAGGTCAAATCTCATACAACTATCCTCTGTTAACAGTAGAACAAAAAAGGGGTGAACTCTGACATGCCATATTGTTTTCACTAGCACTACAAGAGCAGCGGGCTCTGAAGTCTTGAGTATTTATGGTTAAAAACGACAGATATGCAGGGGGAAAAAACAAACTATGTTGTACCACTGAGGCCACATATCTCTGATTCCTTCAGATTGAACAGCTGGAGCGCAGGATGGTGTCCCTGGTGGAGGACACGGAGAGGCTGAAGGAAGAGAAAGAGCAGCTACTCGAGGCCAACGAGGACTTGGCGCACAACTGCCGCAGACTGCAAGCCTCCCTGGATCACCTGCGAACCCAGGAAGCTGTCCGTGAAGAGGCAGCCCGCGCCCAGGCCCTGGCTCAAGGGGAGCGGCATCGCGGAGAGATCACGGCTTCACAAGGCCGTCTGGCTGCCTCTCAGAAAGACGCTACCAAGCTCCATCATCAGCTGCTGAAGCTGAGACAGGAGCTGGGGATCCTCCGAGCGGCCAGGGACTTCCACAGGAACCACGCAGGAGCAGCAGCAGCAGCAACGCGGGCGGGCGGGACGGCTGGCAACATTAGCGGCAAGGTCAAACTCAAAACAACCCGGCTCAGAGGTCCGTTGCCCCAGCGCCGCCACCGAACACTCAGCCCCAATCAAGCCATCAGCTGGCAAGGCCGCAGCCCGAGTCCCACTAAGGACGAGTGGGAGGACTTGAGCGTAGATAGGTAATGACACACACACACACACACACACACACACACACACACACACACACACACACACACACGCACACACACACACACACAGAAGCACTTACTCTCACACAGCCTCCCTCCTCATTAATTTTCGGTGGTAGGTGTGGAGCGGGGTGGGCTGGCTGGCTGAATTGTTGGGGGGGGGGCCCACGCAGCATCCAGGGGACAACGTGCATATGCAAAGCGTAAGCAAATGGGTGATTGAATTTCATCTTCTGTCTAGTTGGTATTCAGGAGCCAAAAGAAGAATGCGAGAGCAAGAATGATAGAGAGAAAGAGAGAGGAGGGGGAAACTACTGTCAGATCCTTTGAAATATCCTGGGACGCCTTGCTCGGAGCTTATTGACTGAAATTTGCATGCAGAATTAGCCACCTCTCTACACAAAGTTGAACCAGTGCCAGGAAAAGCCCAGGGATAAGGGGCCCGCCGAAGCCTTGATACCTTCCAGTGATGCCATTTTCATGCACTAGTCACGCTACCCTGAAATTGACAGTTTGGCAGTTTGATTTAATTTACTGGTCCTTTGCATATTTACTAACCCCCCTCTGACAGCGCTAAGGATCCCCCTGCAAGAACCAGGCTCCCCCCCCACACCCACCCACCTCCTGCACACAACTGTACTGAATCCAACCCCACCCTGTGTGTAGTCATGTTGGTTATCTCGTGGCATGTCAATTCACAAATGTGTGTGTGCTAGCGTTCTCCAGCCACCTCTGTAAACCCCTCCCAACACACACACACACACACACACACACACACACACACACACACACACACACACACACACACACACACACACACACACTTTCCATCTCACCCACCCTCCCCTTCCCTTCCCTCTCCTTAATTTAGTTAGATAGATTTTGAATGACCCTACTCGGCTCAGTACCAGATGTCTACAAGCTGTTTAACACCCTCTAAATTAAGAACCATCGACAGTAATTATTTCATGTATGTTTTATGCAAAAAAGCCACTGATCCAACATTTATTGAGTGATGGTCGGAATGATTTGATTTCAAACACTCAGAGCTATCGCTGATATTTATTTCCCTTCACTTCTCTCTCGCTGTATGCCTCTCTCTATCCACTTTCTCCCACTAACTCCCCATCTTTTCAGCAACTAATTCATCAGGCTGTAATCCACCCCATCTCAATCCACATGAGGCCGTTTAACAGGGACTGGGTGCAGCTATGCCCTGCTTTCCTAATGCCTCTCCATGTGGCTAATAAGCAGCAGGCTAATATACGCTTCACCTGAGAGGAGGATCGAAGTGGATTTGTGAAGAAGGGTTTTGAAACTGAGATGTTGTCTTATTTAAGGCACCTGTCAGCTGATTTGTTACTGTAAAAGCCTTCTGCGCCTCGTATCTCGCAGCAGTCCTCGTCCGCAATATGTCTGGTAGGCGCTTTCTGAAATACAGTATTTCCGCCTACGGAAGTTTGGACCTAAATAGTGCCCCAATAAAGATGTCAGTCTCGTTAAAGATACTGACAAGTCTTCTTCTTTTCATCGCCGCCCTCTGGCTCACGCTCTCCAAGTTCTGAGGTGCTGGAGGCAGCTGACCATTTTAAACAGATCAGCAGTTTGTGTTGGAGAGCGGGACAGAATGAGAGCAAGGAGGGCATGAAGGATATCAATTGTTCTGATAGTAAGAATATGGAGTGGGTGTTTATGATTGTGTTATATATTGCATATTCTATGAATCACTGTTTTTACAAGTGACGTAATATTATTATTGTCTTTTAAATCACTTTTTTAAAAGCATTTTTACCTTAGATTCAGAGTCTGGAAATGGCGGAAGAGAGAAATAAATGAAATACATCAAAGCTGGAATCAAACATGCATTACATGAATGCACACAATGTTCATACTGCTGACTGCACATATTTTATACCCTATAATACATTCATATCATTCTATTTCCATGTAAATTACTGCTTTGTTTTATTGCTATTTAACTATATTTTATTACGGTGTCCTTAAAGATAGATGTCTTCAAATCAAATCAAATCAAATTTGATTTATAAACCACATTTAAAACAATTTTCGGTCGCGCCAAAGTGCTGTACATGAATACAAATAAATAAATAACATATTACAACAATCACAGAATAAATTAAAACAAATATAAAAGCAGACACAGTTTAAGATATAAAATCAAAATGTCATGCTCTGCTCATATTTAAAAGGCCAGAGAGAAGAAGTGCGTCTTGAGGGTGGATTTAAAAGCCCCTAGTGTCTGGGCCGACCTCACATGGAGGGGCAGAGTGTTCCAGAGCCTGGGACCAGCTGCTGCGAAGGCACGGTGCCCTCTGGTTTTCAGCCTGGTTTTAGGCACTACCAGCAGCAGCTGGTCGGCAGACCTTAGAGCTCGGGCTGGGGTGTAGCGCTGGAGGAGTTCAGTTATGTAGGCCGGAGCCAGCCCATTTAGGGCTTTAAAAACAAATAAAAGGAGTTTAAAATCAATTCTGAACCGGACTGGAAGCCAGTGAAGTGAGGCCAGAATAGGGGTGATGTGGTCTCGCTTTTTGTGGCCAGTCAGGAGACGTGCAGCTGCGTTCTGCACTAGCTGCAGGCGTTTTATGGATGCCTGATCCATGCCCACATACAAAGCATTACAATAGTCGAGTCTCGATGTCACAAAGGCGTTAATTACCCTTTCTAAGTCTTTAAAAGATAAAAACGGCTTGGTCTTTGCCAATAGTCGTATTTTAAAAAAGCAGGTTTTGACTACGCTGCTGACCTGTTTATCAAATTTAAAAACGCTATTGAAGGTCACTCCAAGGTTCATGACAGAGGGGAGGATGTTGTTACTTAGGGAGCCAAGAATGTCAACGGGAGAGGCTGGAGGTTGGGGTCCAAAAAAGATGACCTCGGTCTTGCTCTCGTTGAGGGTGAGGACGTTTTGGCTCAGCCAGGATTTTAATTCAGTTAAGCAGTCCATCAGCTGCTGTAAGTTGACATTAGCATTGAGGGGCAGATACATCTGAACGTCATCAGCGTAGCAGTGGAAGGGGATGTTGTGCTTGGAGAGAATTGCACCTAGGGGCAGTATGTATAATAGAAAGAGGATGGGGCCCAGAATAGAGCCTTGGGGAACCCCACAGGTAAGAGGGGCTTTGGCAGAGGTGAATGCACCTAGCTGTACTGAGAAGCTACGGTCTGTGAGGTAGGACCTGAACCAAGCAAGAGCAGAGCCTGTGATGCCAGCGGACTGTTCGAGCCGCGACAACAGGATGCTATGGTCCACGGTGTCAAAAGCAGCTGTGAGGTCTAACAGCACCAGGACAGCTGGGCTACCTGAGTCGGCGGCTAGGAGGAGATCATTAAAAACTCTTAAAAGGGCTGTTTCGGTGCTGTGCATGGGTTTGAAACCAGACTGAAACTTTTCATGGATGCCATGCATGGTTAAAAAAGACTGCAGCTGGACATAGACTACTCGCTCCAGGGCTTGTTTTATATGTTATGTCTGCACCATGACATCAAGTCAAATTCCTCGTGTGTGTGAACCTACCTGGCAATAAACCTGTTTCTGATTCTGATTCTGAAACCTGAGACGTTGCAGTAACAAAATTGTGAATCACTTCACAAACTTACAAGATAAGATTCTTTAAAAAAAAGATGTATTTCTTTCTCCCACTGCTAGTTGGGAGCTTTGTGTAACACATCGCTCCAAACTTGAGATGAACTGGCTAGAGATCTGTTCTGTAAAGGCAAATTATTCACATCATCTAACCCCTTGCCCTTATTCCTCCTAGCTTAGCACTTTCTACTTTTGTTGTTATTTTGTTTTACTTGCTTGTAAGCGCTTTGAGCACCAGGAAAAGTGCTTTATAAATGTAATGTATAATTATTATTATTATTGTCACACTTATCACATCATTCAGTGACCCCTGGAAGAATCTATGATAATTCCTCACCATTTGACACAATTTCACACCTGTAAATGCACAACCATGCTTTCATAATTGAATGCATTATCGCCGTAACATGCCAGCACTGCTTCCTTACTCTATTGTTTTTACACATCCAGGAGACAACTTAATAATATAGATAACCTGTGGGTTAGTAACTGTAACTCTTGTTGTCTAATTAGCCTCATGTTTACTGTAGACCGGACGAGGCAAAGTGACCTGTCTCTAGTAATTGTCAATCTACATGTTCTTCATAATGTGTAGAATAATATCCTTGTGTTCATCGTGTAATGACTTTGTACTCAATCGGGCTGAAATCAACTCGGACCTGTTTAGCCGCCACCGCAGCGTGAGGCAGGGATAACTTTTCATCAAATGTACTGTAGGTCTGACTGGGGGTGATTAGAGACCCTCAGCAAGTCCCTGTGCCCCATCCAGACCGGGTTTAACCCTCACTAGCCCCCCAGCCCTGTCATGTTCCAGTTACATCCCCTCTCTGCGGTCTTTACCTCCGCTGCTTCTCCCTGGCCCCACCTTAATAAACCCGCCAGCGTAAATGTCACTGGCTTCCACCTTCACGTCAAAGGTCACTGTCAATAAACCTGTGTGTGTGTGTGTGTGTGTGTGTGTGTGTGTGTGTGTGAGAGGCACGGCTGAGCGGAGCCAAGCAAAGTTGCATCTGATGGACACACGGTAAGGGCTTCCT
>CALSBZ010035052.1:0-10312 GCA_943591055.1 Gobionotothen gibberifrons
CACACACACACACACACACACACACACACACACACACACACACCCACACCAAGGTGACCTATGCTATACTTTGGTCATGAACTTCAGATGCTGTTGGCAGTTTCCCCAGGCATTGCTTAAGTTTCTGCCGCCTCTCCAGACATGCACACTGACACTACTGTTGGGAGCTGACCCTGAACCGTTAAAACATCTGATGATGCACAAACTACACCTACAAATACAAGTGAGAAAACCAGCCTGGATGCACAAACACAACACACGCATATGCAATACGGCTGCACACATATGCATCAGGAAAATAAGTGTGTTGTAGAGTGTACAGTGTGTGTGCACATACCTGATTTTGGATTCAAGGTGAAGTGTGTATGGATGGCCTTTTTTAGCAGCTTGGTGTATTTGAGGACACCTGCCAGAGGAACCCTGGCATCGCCGCTGTAGGCCGTCAGCAGCATCGATGGGTAACACTAGCTCATATAATCAAAAAGATGGTTAACTTGATGTATTTTAAAGTGTTTTGGATCAACAATTTTCATTTATGTTCACATTGGACCAAAATGTGGGAATTTTAAAATGTTACCTATAGGGCAAATTTAACTGAGGCTAACTGAGGCTTTTCTCCTGTACCTGAGGGGTTATGTTGTGAAGGGGACAGTAGGAGGAGATGATGAGTCTATGTTCTGGGTTTCCAACTGGTTCCCCCCATTCTTCTCTATCCTCCAAAGTTAGAGGCAGGCTGGGGTCCTCCATTGTTCCCAACACATCCAGGAAAGGAGCCTGAACACAGTAGAATAGATGGCTTTGGATGTGTGTAATCAATTTAAAATCTAAAATCGACACACTCCAAGACAGTTGCACACAACCACAGCCCGTCTCTGACGATGTAACATGTTACCTGCAGTGTGACAGCTCGCATCATGTGTGTGTGTGTGTTACACAGCGCTCCCACGGCCACAGCCCCCGCGCTGCAGGCTGTGAGGGCGGTGAGAGAAGGAGAGGAGACTCCTGAAGAGAAGAGGTGATGGAGACAGGCTCGCAGGTCCTCCACTCCTCTCTGCTTCCCCTCAACACCAGCCTGTCGGTGCCAGGAGAGACCTCGCTCTCCTCCACCTCTAGGAGGGGCAAAGGGAAATAACACAGATTCACTTTAACGCACAATTCCAGAGTGTATTTTCCCTCACAGACTATTTAGCACTTACTAGCCACACTTTTCACTTACATAAAGCATGCTTCTTATTACCAGATGCTGAGCTAAACAGGTTAGAATTAGAATTGGGAGGGATGAAACCCTCATGGTCACACATGCAGAGCGTACAGCACACAGTGAAATGTGTTCCCTGCATTTCCCATCCTAGTACCAGGAGTCTAGTACCAGGACCAGTGGGCAGCTATTGTACAGCGCCCGGGGAGCAATGGGAGTGAGGGGGGAAGGGGGGTGTCCGGTGCCTTGCTCAAGGGAACCACGGCAGGGCAGGAGGTGAACTGGGACCTCTCCAAGTAGCAATCCACACTCCATATTTTAGGTCTGGTCGGGGACTTGAACCGGTGACCCTACAGCTCCCAGTCCAAGCCCCTACTGACTGAGCCACTGCCGGACCAATCTGTAATACTAACTAATACTATCAGGGTTCATACACTTTTTCACCAATGATTTTCCATGACTTCTCCAGGACCTTTACCTAATTTTCCATGACCAAAACAATTACTCTTTCTCAGCGGTACCACTGAAAATTGTTTATTTTAACATGGAACAGGAAAATAAGGTCTGAAACATGTTGTGCCTATCTAAAACAAATCAACTTGGCTTACTAGCTTCTAAAGCAACGCTAAAGCAACTCAAATCTCTCATCAGCAAAATACCTCGACGACAGTTAAATGCCATTTTACGTTTCATTACTATACAATACAGTATTTATTATCATTATAGTATTACTATTTTGGCGATTAGATAAAATATAAATTATATTTGATGCAACTTTGGTTACATTTCCATGACTTTTCCAAAACTTTGGGAAAAATAGTGTTTTCCAAAACTTTTACAGGGCCTGGAATTAGCATTTTGAATTTCCATGACTTTTCCAGGTTTTTAATGACCGTAAGAACCCTGTACTATATATACATCTATGGTCACTTTTCTTCTGTTGTTTGTTTTAACTTGTTTTTTAAATTATTAATAACATGTGCATCGTTTTTATATTTGTATATGCAAGTCTATTTACTTTATCTGCACTATACTTCTGCAGTTATAATAATGTAGATGTCCCCGTTGCGGGCTGCTACAGAGTAATACTCTACCTGATGTGGCAGAAGGCCAGAGTCCAGCCTTGCTCTAGCAGAAGCCTTTTCTCTGGGCAGAACTCCATGTTGAGATCTCTGCCATAAGCTCCGTAGACATGGACGAGTAGAGGAGCCTGTCTCAAACCCCCCACAGGTCCTGAGTGAAACAGGGTCACTGGCACCAAGGCACCATCCTACAGGCAGGGAGACATTTCAAAATGTTAAATGATCTCGAAACAGCTCTTGATAATTCCTTTTGCATATATCAGATCTGCACTTCTAGGTCTTAGCTGTGTGTGTGTGCATGACAAGTGTTCTACTGGTGGCTGGTTGCCAAAAGAGCTTTACCAGTAGACACTTGAGTCTTAGCACGGAGATGATGAGCCTCCCCACAGCCGATACTGTTTCAGTGTGTGTGTGCATGTGTCTTATGTGTCAAGTGTTCTCACTTGGTTGCAGGCCTCTAAGCGGGTGGTGGTAATTCTGCCCTGGGCCCCTGGGGAGGAACCATCTTTGGAGCCTGGTAAAAGTAGCCCATCTTCAGGGGACAGGCTGTACGGCACTGGGGTGTGGACTGGAGATGAAATCAAGAACTCCAACACACTGCCTCGGTCTGCCATGGCTGGTTTCTTCGTTTGGATGGTACAGGCCCAGGAGGGGAGCTAGGGAGAGATGAATGCATACCATCAATATGAATACAAGTGGCCAACTGTATGTTTTTTGTATTGTGTATATGTTGATGTGTGAAAGATATCCTTTTACATTTAAAGCAACTTAACAAGCAATTTGGTAAAGGATAACGTTTTATGAATAATAGCAAGCATGCCAGCAAGTTAGTATAACGTCAAACCTGCAAAGAAAGAAAAAAAATATTATAACACAGTTTTCTCTCACACTGACCTGTACAGTGTATGCCTCCTTGGGATTGGTCAGCGAGACTACGATAAGAACGAGTCCACCGGCTGCTGTTCTAGCCACCAACACACAGTGGTCTCCGATCACGTCCATGTCTTTGATAACAGTGCCGGAGTCAGGGGTGAACAAAGGCACCCAGGAGGCCATGGAGGGCTTTGAGAGAGGGGACTGCAACACCTAGGAAACATAACATATTCATTAGCATAACTATCTCCTTCCAAATGTATTTTTCTGTGATTTACCACAACATAACCATTAAGGATTATACACATTGACTTGCAGCAAAAACATACAAGCCCTTCAAAACAACTTAATAGGTATCCCAACACTTGAAGCCTTAGTTATCACTTCTCAATTGATACTTTATACTTTAACAGGAAAATAAAGCACTTGTACGAACCCTGAAGGGGGCTAAAGTATAAACACCTTTTAAATCATTTTAGCTTCTGAAACAATTCTTCTATATATTGATGTGAAATGTATTCCAGTGTGTTTGTAAGAGTATTGTACAAACGCTACCTGATATTCTTGCCCAGGCCCTGTATTAGCCAGTATAACCAGAGACTCTCTCCAGTGCTCCACATGGTACAGGAGGTCCGGCTGCCGTGGCTGAACCAGGAAAGGCTCTAGATGAGAAGTCGTTCCATCAATTAGCAGAACCTCTGAGCTGCTCCTGCTGTTGCCGTTGATGCTCAGTATCTGTCGGTCTCTGGAAAGAGCAACCTCCACAAACACACTGTGGAGAGGTCCATGTGTGAATTAGAGACGGTGTGGGAGCAGACACAGCTTAGATGTGACCTTATGGTGCGTTCCAGTTGTACTGGGAAGAGGGAATATCTAAGTTCCCAGTCAGACATTTTAACTGGAACGCCCCTTGAGGTCAGATTGGTGCCTACTTGGAAACTCAGAGATACCTCGCCATACCCGAGATCATCCAAGATCAGCGGTCAAAATGGAGTCTCTGCATATGAACATTAAAGGTGGGGTAGGTCATTTTGGAGAAACCAGCTCGAGTGCGCTAGAATTTGAAAATACACAACCGGAGAAAATCTGCCACTTCCTTACAGAGCCCCTCCTCCAACACACACGAATGCGCACATGACCAATGAGGGCACGAGATAAGTTTGTGCACAGATGGAAGGCTGACAGGCAGGTAGGCAGTCCAGTTACTTTAGCCGGGCCGGCTCAGATGATTGGTCGTGCTTTTTACAGTACCACAGCTTCCACAGATGACATTTTTCTATGGATTTTTTTCAAAGCACTTAAGATATTCATTGCTATCGGGACGCTAAGAGCATTCCATGGAATATAACAAAAAGTGTATCTCGAGCCGGTTTCTCAAACGTACCTACCCCACCTTTAAGAGAACACTTTGATAATATAAGATGTTTAGCTCTTCTGTATTATTTGTGTCATCAACTGTACATATGGTTCTGCTCATCTTCTATCAGTGGATATGTTGCTAGGATTTGTATATCTGTAAAATACAAAATAAAGCTTAGGTGACTGTTAAAGCTGTAAACAAGGCTTTCAAACAACTTTCCTGCTGGCCCCTTTTTCCGACTTGTGCTACTGAAACGCTGTCAACTCGAATGTGACGTCACTCCCAGTTCTGACCCCTGACTTCCAATGCAAATGGTACGCAGCATTACTTCTACTTACTCAGGATGGGTTTCCTCAAACACAGAAGTGATCCTGCTTTCTTTGGAGGTCAGGTCCAATCGAAACACTTTACTGCAGCGCAGAGCCTCCAGAGTTGTGTAGAACAGGACATCGTCTGTGGCCCACTCTTTACTCATGAAGACAAATACAACATTATATATTAGCCAGTACACTTATTATTTATATATTATATTTCTCCATGGTCAAACTATTCAAAACGTACCAAAGCTGAAGACTTTGTCCAGTGTGAGTACAATGTGTTGGGGATCAGGAGGAGAGTTTCTCTTTCGAAGCCTCACAACCACACACCTGGACGTCACAGCACAATCATCCATTTATTCATTCAGAACGTTTAACAGTTTACATTTTGACAATAAAAAACCCATTACTGCCGAATAAAAGAACATTCTGCATGTTTATTTGAATCTTTTCACCTAGGCTCTTCTGCGTCAGTAGTTTTTAGTGTGGCAGCAAGATGCTTCTCCTGAGGGGACAGACGTATTCTCTGGACAATCCACTGAATCCTTTCTTCATTAATAAGACCTGTCTTCTCCCCCTGCCTAGAGACTTGTCCTAGATGTAGCACCTGCTCTGGTTCTGGGTCACCTACAAACAGGGAGAGGAAACTGAGTCATTCACAGAAGAGGGATTCCTTACAAAGGAATGCTAATACATTGCAGGTGCAGTGAATATGGTTTTATTAATAAAAGGAACTGCAGGTAATCTTTTTTGATTGATTTCAGTCCTCTTTATGACATTTCCCATTCAAGTGTCTATGAGTTACTTTAGTCTTCAGAATGCAATATGATTACAAGTCTCTGATCTCAAGCTTCTGGCTTTACAACTTCATATTTTCTGCTTACTTTGTCTTTGGTCCACTCTGTAGATCCCATCCCCCTCAATGAAATACACATGGTTATGGCCACAGACCTGTGTCAATACAAATCACAGTGAATTGTAAAAAAAGAATTGGAATTTCACAAATGCCTCAACAGCTAATGAGAATAAGATGATTCTGTGGATCCTACTAATCCCACACAGGATGTATACTCTGTGTTTCTGGCAACACAAGTGTGAATGCTGCTGTGATTAATGCTGAGATTATATTCAAATAGTTTCAAATCCCAAGGCAAAGTGCAGCCCTTACCAATGAGTGATCAGGTATGTGGGAGAACCTGTGGTATGCTGCCTTCAGTCTGCTGTTGAAATACTTCTGTAAGTCCTTGTACCTCTCGAGTCCAGAGCTGTGACGATGATCTGATGAGTTTGAACTGTCCTAAAATAAAACAACTTGTGGGTGTTAGTGATATGAAGCCTACTTATGTTAATTCAACTGTATGATTTCCAAAAATCTCCACTTCTAAAAATACAGTAAAACAGTATGTTGTAAAGATAGGAAAAGTGGTGATTCGGTAGGATGATGTCATGACATTTTAATTCAACAGAAATGGTGATTGAGAAATATTACTCTGTGCTCAAAACTATCCAAAATGTATCCTATAAGAGTAAAGTCTTGGAACATACTAATTGAAAACATGTTAAAGGCTTTGGGATTTCTTTCTAATGTGTTCATGTTTCCATTTCCCTGAAGCTCATTTCCGTGTGAGTGCAGTGATCCCCATCCACAGGGCTCAGTTTCAGCCTGCGCTCTGTACAAGACCTGTTTTGTTAGCCTGGTGAAAAGACACCGTTACTTTTGAATAATGAATGACTTCACGTAATCTACAGGATAGCTTTAACATACAGTAATCTCCAGTTCTGGTACTTTACTTGAGCTACTACTACTTTACAGCACATCTCAGAGGTAAATATTGTGCTTTTTTTGAGTCTACACACATTCACATGAGAGCAATAGTTAATTAATGGTATTTATACACCTTTCTTGCCAGTTTCTGAATTATGATGACACACATTATTATATAAAGTAAATGAGCTACACTTCTTCAATAACTGCAACACTGAAGAGATGAACACATTAGCATGTAATAGTAATTATGACATTGTAATTACTATCAAATGGGTCAAATGTTATATTTTAAGTATTTTATATTAATTATTTTGCTTTTGTATGTTTACACAAGCATACAATACTTTTATTTGTAACTAGTAATGAGTATTTCTCACAGATGCAGGTATTTAGGTATAAGATTTGAGTACTTCTTCCATCACACTGGTAATCTAACACCAACCCAAAACAAAAACAGCATTTTAACCATAACTAGCTTTTCTTATTTAAAGCTTTTATCCTTGATTAAGTATGTGCTGTTGTGTCTGTTGCATGTTAATAGCTGTTTTAAAAGGCTTTTAACTATGCATATGTGCTGTCATTGTGCTCGTGTGTTTTCCTGTGCCTATGTGCTCTCAATAAATACATATAAATACTCAAACGAATTACCCTTACCGATGTGTAACAACGTTGGACGGACAAGAAGAGCCATGTTCTCCTTTTGCAAGGAGAGAAATCCCATAATCGTAACCGAAATGGTGAAATGAAACGAGCAGATGAACACAGCAAAGAAGAGAGGACAGCCATTACGAATAAATAAGGTTAAATTAGCTTAGTTTACACATGAAAGGTTGGCTGAAAATGGTTTTATGGGTCAAAGTAGCTTAATATCACTGCCTGGTAAATGTATGTCAGTCATGACGACAGTAAAACACACTTCGCATGACAAATAAGCGTTGTATTTCCACCTGAATAATGTATTGTTTCGATAAATAAATGAAACGTCCTCTGTTGACAGCAGAAAGCAAATTCTATACACGTGCCTGATTTCCTAAACAAAGCCCGCTGTGGATGACGTAGCGAGCAACGCTAGGCTGAAGTAATCAAATTGAGATAATCCCCTGGCAGTTTAGAACTGACAATTCAGCACGATTCTATCGATAGTCTATTACCATGTCTCGAATGCCAAAAGTGTACGGAAGTAGCATGTATCCATTGTGGGTGTAACAGGTGATTACAGCCAGGCATATCTGCGAGCAGTTGTGCGTTGGTGTAGTTACCATAAAAAAGCCTTATTTTTTGTATAGCCTTATATATACCGGTAACTGTGACAGCCCTACAGTGATTACATTTGTTTGCAGATTTATTTACGCCCACCGGTTGGATAAAATGGAGAGGGACTGCATCGACACTGCAGAAAAAACCAAGCCGGCGTCGCCTTTGAGGAAAAATATTAATGAAGAAGCAGCTAATTCACCGATCTTTGGTGCTACTGATGTGGCGAAGGCCAGGTGGACTCTGCTGAGACAGGTAGGCTATTGTTAGCTTCAAAACAAAACAAAGCAGAATCAGAATTCCTTTATTATTCCAACCGCGGGGACATGCACAGTGTTACAGCAAAAAGTGGCATAGCAGGTTAAAAAAAGGCATGCCACAATAAAGAATAAGCCAACTTATCAAATATAGAGAAAAAAGCACACATTAGTAATAATACAGTCACAGTACACATCCCTGGCTAACAATGAGGAGCAGCAATTGGAAGAACTGAGTGACATATTAGGTGCTGAGATATTATAAACATGTTGGGACATTTATAACATTATATGTGTTTCTATATCTATAAAGGTGATTATTGCACAGTATTGCAAGAGTGTGTCTTTATTGCACAGAGCCTACAATTTGTTCAACATCTTTAAATATGTGTTCTACGTTTGAATATCTCTATAATAATGGTGATGGGAACACACTGAAGCAACCAGTGTTTCTCCTTGTCATGTTTCCCCTCTTTTTTATTAGCTACAAAGCCATTGTTTCCTACAATTACTATTGCAATGTGAAGTTCAATTAGCATATTTGTATAGCCTAAGCTTTGTGAAATGTGGACAAGGGCATAGCTTATACACTGCAATATACCTGTTTCAGTCTGTTACGGTATTGATTCATTTGGTACTATGATCTGCTATGACATTGGACATAACTTGACGCTTAACCTTACTGTAACTTTATCATTAAGTAATGTAATAACAACATATTCCAGTTACTTTGTCACCAGTAAGAGTGTCCCTCTCTTCTCTCACAGGGGAGCTGTTAAAGTAGAGTTTATACTTTCTGCCATAGATGGGCATTACACAGACGTTGCACTCTGCTGCCAAGAAAAGCTCCCTGTAATGGGGCCACCTTGCATTCTGCATTTCTTCCTCCTGGCGCAGTAATGACCCCAATATGGACTCGTAAATGCATAGATAGACACTGTAAATAGGACTTATGTAATGTAATGAATACGTTCAGGATGAAAAGATGTACAATCATACTGATCTCATCTTGTCTCTCAAAAGCTTTGGACAAGGTTCAACACTGGCTGACCAACATTTGCTTACAGTTAAATGCAAACAAAACAGTATGCATGATGTTCAGTAAACGACCAGTGTTTTTAAACGGAGCAGAAATAGAACTAGTCTCCCACTTCAAGTATCTTGGAGTCATACTGGACTCGAACTTGACTTTTAAGAAACATATCAAGAAAGTATCCAATACCATTAAATTCAACTTACAAAATGTTAAACAAATTAGACCCTTCTTAACTGTCAATGCTGCAAAGTCATACCTCCACTGTATGATTCTATCCCACATTGAATACTGTTTTACAAACTGGTCGTTTGCTTGTGCCACAAACCTGAAACCAATAGAACAGCTGTACAAGAGAGCTATCAAGGTGTTTGACAGAAAGCCACATTCATACCACCACTGTACCATCCTTGAAAAACACAATTTCTTGAGCTTTGACAATTTTAAGTCTTTTAAAAGTATGTGTTTTTTTTTTAAATGTTTTCATGGAGTGCCCCCCCCCCCCCCCCCCCCTCCACCGCAGACTGACCACTTTTGGACAAAATGTCCTCTCCATTAAAAGCAGCTCATTGTGGAATAGCCTCCCAACTGAGATACGGGATTGTCCCACTCTCAATAGTTGTAAAGGTCAACTCAGAGAATGGTTGAGAAACACACAGACGTGCAGTCACCGCTAAATGCACTTTAACACAGGGGTATCTCCTCTTGCACTTTATGTAGCTCTTGTATCTTCTCTTGCACTTTATATGTCGTAGCTGCTATATTGTACTGCCATGTGGTAAATGCTTGTGTATGCTTCTCTTGCTCTTTTGCACCTTTTGCACATCATGTATTTTGTTTTTGCTATGTTTGTAAAATGTAAACTTCTTAAATCTTTGATGTGAGGGACTGCGGATGGAAATTAGCTCAAAGCTAAATCTGGTACTGTTACGCTTGACACATTTGAATGTTTAAGTGTTCATTACTGTGCATTGTCCCTGCCAAATAAACGATTAAATAAATAAAATACATTATGTTTAAGTATAGACAACAACACAGACAAACCACATTTAACATTAGTTAAGGTTCAGGATAACATGATGTTGTTATGGAACATTTGAAATGTCACATTTCTTTTAAATATCCATTATAAAGTATGGTCTTCCAAAGGATTTCTTGTATGTTGGACTG
>CALSBZ010035064.1:0-10650 GCA_943591055.1 Gobionotothen gibberifrons
GTGCTTTACAAAAATGAAAGACATTAAGAAAAAGGCATTTAAAAACAGTAATTAAAAAGCAAAACAATCTACCTGCATTGCAATTACTCTAAACGTGTAATTACGTGCTTCAACCAGTAGGTAGTTCGGGTTAAAAAGCTAGTCAAGTTTACAGTGTTAACACAATAAAATATACTGCTGTTTCCGGTTTAGTTTACGACGGATATATTTTGTTATCCACAGAGAACCACACATATATTGTTTTGATATTTGTAACACAAAGGCGATGGGAAAAATCCAAAGCAACCAGAACGGTAAAAGAATAGTCTATTCTGAGGCCCAATCTCTGTAGATAAATAAAGAACTAAGCCAGATGTGTAATATTTAATGCAGCCGAACCATTTATTACAATGCATTTATGTGATGACTTTCAAAGAGTAAAGCAAGCTCTAGCTGAATAAAGTATGATTTTATCTTTTACGAAACGTTTTTTTTTTTAAGGAATACAGTCGGAGGTCAACCAATCACAGAGCTTGAGGACTAATCACAGGGTTTGTCGAGCAAAGCGCATGGTGTAGTCTCAAACTATAGCTGAGGATTATGGGTAGTGTAGTGTCTTCGGCCATCCTAAACTCCGATACAACTATTTGTTCCTCAGAATCTAAGGGGAAAAATACAAAACCATTGTACACAATTTAAACCAATCAATGTTGTGTAATTAACAAGGATTGTTTTTGTATTTAACCTTTAACAATAATAATAATAATAATAATAATAAGATAATCTGGTGTTTTTGAGTTGATGAGTAGTGCAGATATCACTGTCAAATCAATCGACAGTAAGGAGAATACTTTTCCGGGTGTAAAATTATCCGTTATCCAGTGGGAATGGACGCTCACATTGCCTTTAACTGCCGCCGACATGGACCGATGCGATGCTTCCCTGAGCTTCAAATACCGCCGCTGATGGGAATACATTGCAATCAGTTGAAAGCTCTTTGCGTCTGTTTATGAAGCTGAAGGAGACTCGGCGCGTCACAACTGCACGTCAAAGGACCCTGACCAAGCGTCGCTATTGGACTATCAGGGGGTGAGACTGTGTTGATTAAACGTACTCGCACTTTAACCTGTTAAGCCCGAGAGTCCCCGGTACCGGGGCCCTCCCGCAACATCTTGCAGGAAACAGTGTCTGAGGGCATGTTCATTTAATAAACTATGAATGTTTTATATCCATGTAACGGGAAGAAACTCATCTAACTGATAATAAAAAAAAAGATTGAAAAACAAACCCCACAATGCTAACGCTGAGCCTCTGAATTAGCAACGAGCAAAAAATGCTAACAGATTACTGCACCAAAACTCACAAAAAAAAACCTTATTATTAATCCTTTCTGCACATCCAACACATCGATTCGCATCGTGAGATGACACAGATAATGTATGTACCCATTAATTCTATGTACGATAAGAACCCGAGACTTTATAAACAAAAACAGACATCAAAACATGTGGCGCTAGGTATCTAAAAACGCTAACATGGCTTACCTGTGTCGTAGTAGTCTTCAATGGCATTAAAACAATAAAAACGCTGCTGAAGTTAATCCATAGGTTAATCCAATAT
This sequence comes from Gobionotothen gibberifrons, assembly GCA_943591055.1. Taxonomy (NCBI): domain Eukaryota; kingdom Metazoa; phylum Chordata; class Actinopteri; order Perciformes; family Nototheniidae; genus Gobionotothen; species Gobionotothen gibberifrons. Next base: position 1,600 of record CALSBZ010035064.1, read on the forward strand.
GTGTTCCTTTGAAATGATTTCTGATAATCCATAAGCAATAAACCTGCTTTTCCGTTTCCAGATGTCAGAGCGAGAGATAGTTTCACTCTGATGCAAACCTACATGCGCAAAGGCCCCAACTTTTTTTTATTGAGATTCTCCTTCGATGCTATTGGCTCTAACGGTCAGAAAGAGATGTCAATCACCAAAATCGACCAATGGGTTCCAGAGAAACGGTAAAACCCCCATTTCCACCCAAATCACCCCAGAGGTGGAGTTTTTTTTGCTAAACCTCTCTAAAAAGGTCACTTGTTTTGCATCAATCTTGATACAGGGTACTTATTATATCTTGTACTTTGGATTCCTTAAGCTTTTAGTCTACCTTACCATCATCCAAGGGTAGTTTTCACTATACGTAAATAAGAATTTTTGGACGGACCCTATAATTTACAGTTTTTTACTATGTTCAATCTGAATTTTCTTTAAAATAAAAAACATCTATATTGATTCTGACTCTTCTACATCGAACTCACAGGTATATCTGAGAAAAAAGATTATTAATTTAACCCTTTTAGAAGGGAAGATATGGTCATTTGTTCTGGGAATGTCATTTTCGAGCCTGAGACCTGAAAAACAGTCTCAGTAAACATGTTAAATAAGACCAATGTCACAAGTATATAGATAAATGGTCACACACTTTTTCCTTATTTAAACGTATTGAGATATGAAAAGAACTGCAAATAAAAACAAGGTCACTGTAATAACCCCCTCTGCCTGAGTAGCATCGGTGACATCCCACTAAGAGAAGCAGACCCTGCAGCCACATTGAAACCATCCAAACCCTCCACTTTAACACAGTCACATGACTGCACGGGTAGCATATGGACGTATCGTTCTCTCCTGTCCCCATTATTATTTCCCTGCTTCTTCTCAGCTAAAACATCTTGTTGTAGGGTTTTGTATGGTTTTCCATCTGTACTGCACATGTTTCTGCCCTTGTAGGTTTTTGATGCTTATTAGCCCCTCTGTGTTTGTGTCTGTAACCTGTTTCTGTCTCTTTGAAGTTCCTTCTCTCCCTCTGTTTCTGTTTGTTGTTCCTTTTTGTGTTTGTAGGAGTTATGTCTGCACCCCAGTCCATCACTACCTGAGGTAAACCCAACCGCCTGCTAGAGAGGTGGTCCATGATAATGATCATATGCTGAAAAACAATCATGTTGTCATTTACATGCTTAGCAACAATACATTTAAGAATCTAAATGACACAAAAACACAGTGTCATGCATCCTTTACATGAACACCATGTGACATGCTTTTCTGATTCATATTGTTCATCAGCTTCTTAGCTGGAGTATGGTAAGGTGCTTACTATTGAAGTTTTACATACAGTGTGTAGAAGGTGAGTAAGAATAAAGCTACTGAAGGGCAAATAGGGTAGCTTTATGTTCTCTTTCCTATCTGTATAACTTACATATTGACTTCTCTAATGAAATGCCTATTAAAGATATGGCATTAGGATGCTGTGTTCACACCAAATGCAAAGGGAAACTCTACATCATTAAAGCTACAAGTCCAATTTCTCTGGTCTACTAGAGTGATAATAACTCAAAATACATTGTGTTTACTTAATTGCCATACAAAGATCAAAAGGATGCTGAAATAACTACATGTGAGCGTTTAACGTGACACCTCTAATGGCAAAATGTGAATTATTCATGAGAGCTGCCCATAGATAACTACACTTACTCCTTAATTTCTGATTCAAATTCAACAGATTACAGTCTTCAAGATAATCTCGAACTGATAGGATTTCACTACACATTGTCATGAATTTCTCACTTGAGTTGAACAATTTCATCTCACAATATGACACAGAATTGGTATTTGCTATATTTTCCTCGCCTTGCACAAATCTACATGTGTTTTAGCATCGACTTTATATTTCATTGCCCTCTACAATATCTGATTCACGTTTTGTGTGAATATACCTTAGAAATAGAATTTCCCACTGTTAGGAGATGGCCCTGTTTTAATTATTAGAAGTACATGCATTTAGCTAATCAAAAATACTGAGTTACACAGAGACACTGACAGAAAAATAAGTAGCATGTCAAAGCATGGTCATGTGGCCATGCTGGTTCCTTTCTCTGCAGCTCACTATGATGAATGGACCCAGTGTTTGCTGTGTTGAAAGTTTCATTGCACATTGGTCATACTGTAAACCATCAGCATGTAGAGACTATGTGTACCATCCTGAAATGTACAACACAATATATAATGATATTATGTGCAATGAAGATTGATATTGAATGTGTCATGCCTCAAATTAATGTGAGTGTATCTGTACGAAATGATCACACCCTTTGTAGAAATAACAAATGTTGTGATCAATATGTGGCACTGACATCAACGTGGTTTCCACAGTATTTAATATGATAACATCAATGTGAGGGGTTTTGATTTGTCTGGTCCTCTGCCCCAACTGTAGTAAGGAGCAGCAGAAGTCACTGAAGACCATGTCAGTGTGGGAGCAGAGGGCCAACCAGCTGAGGAGGCAGAACCAGGCCAGCTGCGAGGCGCTCTACAGCGAGCTGGAGCTGGAGGATCGCCTCCGCCTGGCCTCGGCGCTCCACATCCGGCCCGACATGAAGACCCACCTGGACCGGCCCCTGGTTGTTGAGCCTCTGGACGGGCCATGTCCTGCCGGCCACCAGCACCACCATCACAATGCCTGCATGCCAGAGGAGGCAGAGGCTGCCACTGACCACCCCCCTCCTGCTCCTCGCCAGCCCCGCCGCCACTACCGCCACCGGGACCGGGCCAGAACCAGGGAGGAGGCTAACGAAAACGGGGGCACCAGTAAGGACCGGGGGCACCACGTCCATCACAGCCGGTCTAAAGAGCCCGGCGACAGCCAGGGCAAAGAGGCAAAGAGCGAGAGGTCCCGCAGCCGAGAGGGGGGCAGGAGGCATCACCTTCAGAGCTCAGTGGATGACAGCTGTGGGGGAGGAGTCAAGAGCGAGAGAGTGCATAGACATCATCATTCACACCGGCAGTCCCAGGGGGGCAACGGGACAGTGAACAGTGGGGAGAAGGGAGAGCGAAGATCCTGCCCCAAAGATGGATGTTCATCCAACAGGGAGGGGGAGAGGAACTCCAGAGGAGTCAGTGGTGCCAATGGAGAGAGGAGGAGGCGTCGCACTCAAGGGTCCAGGGGCCAATCCACAGCTGAAGGGGAGGAGTCCAACGAGAAGGAGAAGACCCACAGTCACAGGTAAAAACAGAAAACCACTGCATGGAGGGACACTCTGTGACCCTTTGGTCCTGTATTCAAGTAAGTGGAAAGCAATGTCTATGAAGTTCAAATCAAACCAGCAGGTTTCATTTGAGGGTCTTGCCATTCACATAAGAGGAACAGTGTTGTACATATAACCTTACATGTTGTGTGAAGCAGAGAGTAATTGGGTGAGTAAAAATACACGAGAGTAATTCATTTAATGTAGTATATGGTTGTAAATTCTGTGAAGTCAGTAGCCAGATTTAAATACAAATAAAGTGCAGGTTAAATACAGAGGCTACGTTCCAAATAGGAAACTTTTTTTAACTTTCAGGTCATACTGCATTTGCGTGGGGCCTCATGTTGGCCAGGGACGGCCCTGAGTCGGAGTAAAAAAGGTCTACGCCCTAATGCAATCTAGAACTCATGAAAAAATGTTGACAACAATTTAGCTTTTGATTAGCTTCAAATCAGCTAATAAACCGGCTACAATCTTGAACTCGTCTGGAAACTCCACGCTGGGGCATCGCGTTACACAAAAAAAAGTCAAATAGTGAATCAAGCAAAAAGAGTGTGGATCCTCGGTGCAAGCCGAAGAGACTATTCAGTGGACATTTACATTTCCACAGCATCTGTAATAAACATGAACAGCTAGAACATCTCCTCCTTGAGTCCAATATTGACTGTTTGGGAATATCTGAATCTTGGCTAAAACATTCGTCACCATCCACTCTTGTATCTATGTCAGGATATAATGTGTTTAGGAAAAGGAGGGGGTGTGTTGCTTTATGTGAGGAATATCATTACTTGTAGGGAGATTGCACTCCCAGCTAATATTGAGTTTGATTGTGTTGGTGTGGAAATCACACATCTGAGGAAATGTCCCTCACCATGATTTTCCTGTATCGACAACCCACCGCTAAGGTGGATTTCTATGATCAGGTAAAACTCATGCTGAATTCCTGTGACTCCAACAAAGAGCTAATTATTTTAGGAGACTTTAACATAAACTGGAATGATAAACAAAATAGAAAGAACTTAAAACAGATCACGGATAAACACAACTTAATACAACTAATGGATCAACCGACTAGAATAACCAAAATCTCCAAGACTATGATAAATGTATTATTTACTAACAAAGCTGACAGAATAGTTAAAACCTACAACTTACGTACTGCTCTTTCTGACCATAATCATGTTCTTTTTACCAGGAAACTCACCAAAAAAAGGTTCATGGCCACACCTAAAACCCCTGCCTTCGGTTATCGCTTCATCCCCAAAAATCTGCAACAACGTTTTATGGATGCTGTGAAAATGATTGATTGGAAGGATACTCTCTCCTCTGAAGATATTGGTGAAAACAGCAATCTAAAATCAATGATACAATGTCTTCCTTCTCAAGAAGAGGGTGCCTTAGGGATAGGAAGGAACATCATCTTCCCTGGCTGAATCTACAGTGCAGGAATCGAATGCAATCTATAGACCAACTATTAAAGCAGAGCTTGAAATCCGGACTATCCACTGATAGACAGAAATTCACTCGTAACAAAGTAACACAAACAATAAGACAGGCCAAAGCTAACTTGTTCATCAATATCATTGAAGGTGCGAAAGGTAATGGTAAAAATGTTTGGCATATCTTAAATAAACTAAACAAACCAAACAGGAAAACAATGTTCTAGAATTAAAAATCAATGATGCCCTGATAAAAGCTCTCTCAATTAGTATTTCATAAATAGTGCATTGGACATTACAAAGCCCTTCCTGCCATCTGAGGTCTCACCTAGCCCGACGGTGGATACACACCCTGTTTTTGACCTGGAGGAAATCACAGAGGTTGAGGTAAAAAATATAATCTCAGGGTTAAAAGGTTCTAAGGCTAGGCATGCAAATGATTTCAACACCAACTTTATAAACACAAATATTGACGGTCTAATAAAACCAACAATGCTAGTGAATCAATCTATCAGCACGAGGGAAGTTCCATCATCCTGGAAGGTGGCTATGGTGGCACGGATCTTTAAATCTGGGGATAAGGCAACGATGTCCAATTATAGACCTATCAGCATCTTCCCCTGTGTCTCTGAGATAGCTGAGAAATGGGTGTCAAAACTAATCACCAATCATTTAGACAAAGGTTTCGCTCCACTCCACCTAATGCAGTTTGGTTTTCGTGCTCACCACTCCACTGAGACAGCTAACTGTGTCTTGGACACGAGCCCATATGTAGGTGCTGTCTTCCTTGATCTCAGTAAGGCTTTTGACACTGTTGACCACCAAGTGCTCCTTACAAAGCTGACTCATTTCAATTTTTCGGCAGTTTCGATACATTGGTTTAAGTCTTACTTATCAAACAGACAACAGTGTGTTTTGGTCAACGGTGCCAAATCCCCCTACCTTGTCAACCCTGTTGGGGTTCCACAAGGTTCCATTATTGCCGTACCAAGTACTATACTTGGGTACAATTTTGAGATACTTGTACTTTATTTAAGTATTTCAATGTTTTGCTACTTTGTTCTTCTACTCCTCTACAATTCAGAGGTAAAAGGTGTACTTTTACTCCACTACATGTATTTAATACCTTTAGTTACTTTACAGATGTGGATGAATGATGTGAAATATAATCAAGTGTTAAATCAGACTTCAGTTCCACCTGGAGTAAATTCACAAGCTACCCTTGTACTTTTACTTGAGGAACATTTTGGATGCTGGACTTTTACTGTAACAGAGTATTCCTACACTCTGGTACTTCTACTTTTACTCAAGTACAATATCTGAGTACTTCTACTTTTACTCAAGCTAGTTAGCTAGCTCAACGATTCCTTAAATAATATTGTGACAGAAACATTTTTCTGTTCACATCACGCTCTGCCGCTCCGACGGGGGTAAGGCGATATAATAATAATAATAATAATAGATTTAATTTGTTAGCGCTTTTACAGGTGCTCAAAGACACTTTACAGATATAGTGAAGAGAAAAGAAAGGAACAACAAATAAATATATAGTTAAAGTTAGAGTCAAATAATACAAAAACAATCACACATTAAAAGCCAGATTGAAGAGGTGAGTTATGGATATGGGTCCGTTCTTATTGTGCATCCATGGGTAAAGGTAAAACGCATGTAGAACGGAAGTGTAGTACCGCCGTTTGGCCACAACGAATATTTTCCTCAGAGTCCGGCGCACTTCCTGGGGGCTTGGTCTAGACTGTGGCTGACACCATTATAAGGTTATGACCTAGGCTGCAGTCAAATAGTCCATTTAGCTTAGGAACCTTCCTAACCGAGTGAAATGACCGGGAAGTCCCTCAGTGGCAGCCATGATCAGTGCCGTTCAAATTCTCTAGATGATAGGAAAGGAGGTTTCAAACTTCCTTTATAACCTCCTTTAGCTTAGTAGCCACTGGACCTCCGTCACCGAAAGGAGAGGAGAAAATGCTGCCCCACAATGCCTTGCAGCCGCAGCATTTGCCGTCACACAACAGTCGGCCGTTCACGGAAACAACCGATTATGACCGAGAAAGGATATCATGAAAGTTACGGTGCTTATTTAGCTTTTTAAAACGTAGGTGGTGACTTGCCAAAGTGCTTTGTTTTGAATGTTCATCAGTATTATAATCAAAAAGAGAAATATGAACGTTAGTTTTTGTAAGGGAAACTTCTGCAGCAATGGAGAGTCAGGACTCAGAGAGACACGAGGAGAGTTGGAGCTTTGATGTCAAACACTGATGTTTATTTACAAGTATCGGCCGGAGAAATTCACATCACAAGTCACAGAGCAGCCAGAGGTTCTGACTGCACGGGTGGGTTGCCATATCAATTCTGACCAGCCTCTCTCTCCAATAGACCTTTTAACTAGTTTACAGAGAGTTAATCCACATATTGGGGGATGGTGCCTAAACACCTGGGAACACTGGAGATATCTCCGACATCTGTGGCGCTTAGAAGCCAGGGTTCTCACAGTCCTAAAACCATAAAACTGGTAATATCAACATATGACTGCATTAACACATTCCTTACGGGAGATAACAGAGCCAGGGTTGGTCGTAAACGTCAACACACAGCAAAGGTTAAACTCCTAGGAGTAAGACATACAATTATTCTCTAACAGTCCTCTCTTTTTATCATTTATGATAACCTTAAAACATTAGTCTAATAATAATTTGGTCAATACTTAAATCAATACGCGTCTTCAGATTTGAGTGTGGTCTTACACAACATCAATGACATCTCAAAGTAGAATAAGATCGAAACATTCAATCACAATGATTACTTTAAGGCAATCACTAGTCAAAAGCATTTAAAACTCAGGATCATAAGAGATCCAGCTAAGGTATACAATTCACAGTTGTGATTTGATCAATCTATAATCTGCAAAACTGCAGTGTCTTCAATTTAGGATTACTTTACGTTTACTTCATTAGATATTACATCGAAAGACTATGGCATGATAACATAATTACATTACTTCAACTATCAATCATTATGTCATTTCAAAATCTGAAGGGAAAATTAAACAATTCTCAAAATGTTTAACAATCTGAAAAGGAAAAGTTAGGCAAATATTCAAAGACTTTTGTAAAAACCTGGAAAGGAAGGATTAAACATTCTTAAAACTTGAAACATCATTTTAGGTCTGTCTGTGCATGGGTAATACATTGAAGAGTAGTGTTGTTAAGCCTGATTGCTGGACAATTAAGGATATTAACATAATATTAGAAATATCTTATTATTCAATACCTATCATATATAATAATATCAATTAATGTATTTTGTTTAGTGTGAAAGTGTAATCTGATCTGACAAAATATATTTATCACCACTATTTAACACATTCATCGGTCATCGGAAATATAAAAAACAACCATTAATTGTACATCTGTAAACATCTGGTCATTCAATTCAAATGTTATCTTTGTACGAGAGCTGGAAGAACATGTCCTCCTGACTCGTTCTCCTCCTCTCTTTATGACACTGAGTGTCTGGTGCAGGGTAGGATTATCACGGCGGCCATGACGGCCATGGGCGTCGTAGCCCCTCGGTCTGGCCGTTATGCCCCACAAATAATTCTACGTCCTATGGCCTGTGTGCCCCTGATACTGTTAAAATCTCGAAGTTGCTTTAAAAGCGACAGAACAGTGTTTTCTGAACTGCATTATGCTGCGTTCACAACGGATGCTCTAACCGCTGGAGTTTCACCGCGGCTGTCAGCTGTGTTTAGTCCTGTCATTCAAACAGGATGCGCTGTAGAGGGGGCGGGGCTTATTTCCATGTAAATACTGTGGTGGAAACCAACTACGACAAAATTAACCTATTTTACAGTGACTTAATTGTAATACACGTTTCAAAAATGATGCTGAAGTAACTACATACTGATACCGGTTAGTAAAAAACATGAATTAATGCTTTGACAAGTCTGCAGACAAGACGGCAAGCGAAAAACCTTTTAAAATGCGTGTTTTCTGAAAGGATCAATCAGGCTAAACTAACCTGTATCTGCTCCGTCCACACTCACAACAACGTCCTAAAGACAGAATTAAAGCAGCGATTGTATTCGCCATGACACAGACAGTCTGTGGTTTGTACATGTTTTACTTTTGTCCAGTTCCTGAACAGAGCTGTGAGGAGTTGATTAAAGAGACTCTCGTACACCCCCACACACACACACACACACACACACACACACACACACACACACACACACATACACACACACACACATACACACGCACACGCACACACACACACACACACACACACACACACACACACACACACACAAGCACACACACACA
>CALSBZ010035071.1:0-22875 GCA_943591055.1 Gobionotothen gibberifrons
GGGATGACGTCATAATTCCTAATATCGGACCGATCATTATCGGGCCGATACTTATCGTGCACCACTAGTTTAGATCATCATGTTTCAAACTGACACCACTCAGTAAGGAGGCAGGATTTCTGATATCAATGTAAAGCTCAAACCTGATAAAGCCCCCCCAGAACCACAAAGAGCTGTTTTGAATAACTTAACATTACAAATAGGCAGACCCCCACATCAAATGAAAGGTAATCATTTGACAACATCACCAAGTTGTTGTATAAACGCCTATATACATGAAGCTGTCCTTTTACCTTGAGGACGTCCTGGAGCTGCTTCAGAACAGCATGCACTTCTTCTTTCAGCAGCCAGTTGAACTCCTCCTCCTATTCCAAAGTCAAAAGAACTCATGCATAAACGGAGGAATATGGGGTGGGACCACTTCAACAATAGAAGGGCAATAGATGTGATACCTTTGTATTACAGTCATTCATATCTATTTACGCCTGAGTTAACACAAGTACACTAAAACTGTGTATTTATTTTAAATGCATGTAAGTTAACAAATGTGTCATTGTGTCCAAGATAAAGAGATGCTTCTTTCTGATGATAAATGCTGTTGTTGAGCGCAAAACAATTCCATTGATGTATCATTATGCTAATGTGTTCTGTTACAGGTTGGTTTGTGCATTACATGTGGACATGTATTCAGTTGATCTGATGTACTGCAGACATAGTGCATATCGACTTAACCAATAAGAGACAATTACAAAAGATAAGTGTTACATTAGGATTCAGCAGTGTTGTGTCTCATTATTATGAATATGATTACACTTTGTATTTGTATCAGATGCAAAGAACCCACGGAACTAGGATCTTTGAGCATTACACATTGACCGTCCTGGTCTCTGAAAACAGCAGGGACATTTACTTTGTGTGTTATATTGTAAACTGGGATTTTTTCCCAAAAATATTTGTTGTTCATATTGCTGCTTCTTTCTTAGTGTTATTCTGTCAATGGAGACACACATCCAGTTGCTTCAGCAGACCACCAGACTTTGGAAAGGCTGGTTTCTGATATTACCTCTGTTATTGTGAAGAGAGGCTTGAAATTAGTTTTAAAGACGTATAAGCGAATATTACAATTCCATTGTTAAGTATTTAATCTGTACTGATCCATTATTTATTGAATTAGGCTCTAAAGATTCCTTTGTTAAAGCTCTCTCCATTGGTTAACACGAGGAACCTTTGAAAAGAGAAACATTCTTTGACAACATCAAACCAATGGACCAGCCCATTCACAAATCTCATGCTAATTTTTTATGATTAATAACATTTTCTGAGGCCTATCACTACGCTTTAGATGTATTCATTGGCCAGTCAGTTCCTGAAGGATCAACTGGTTTTTATTTGCAGATATAACGTCCCACTGAGGCGCACTACATCTGTACAATCTGCTTTCTCTTTTATGGCCATCAAACTGTGTAATCTGCTTCCAGCTCATTTTAAAACCTGAACAAATGTTCACTCTTTTCCCCATAGTGCAACAAATAGATTTTGGACAATCCGTGTTGCCAGCATTAATTTGACTAGAATTTGAGGTATTAGTTTATTTGTAATTGTAACATTATAGTTGTATGTGCTGGTATTTATATAGTATTCATCTGTATTTTGATATGTTTGAATTGTTAGTGTGATAGTCATGTTTTAGTGTTGGTTGATTGGTTTGTGTGTACCTGCCCAGGGACTGCAGATGGAAATCAGCTTTTAGCTATAATCTGGCATAGCATGTCTTCTCTTTGTGAGATGTATGGATTTGTATGCATGGTCCTTGTTGAATAAAGACATATAATACTATAATAATAATAATAATAATAATAATAATAATAATGCCATTACAGTTAGAAAGTAACCAGATTTCCAAGGCTAAGTTTGAAATATTTTCTGTTAAAATTCTTCACTGGGAACATTAGGGTTATGCTTCTGGTATTGTTGGAATGACGCTGTTTTGCAGTGAATGGGATAAACAGGTAAAGTCTTTAAGGCCAACCCTGTAGTTACAGAAGGGTTGAGTCTCAGCTCAAAGCTTACCGAGCAGCTGAGCTCCGTTGGTTATCAGTAAGATAATAATGTGTATACGGTACACAGTGTAGAAGACCTGTACAGAGATGGTGACAACAGAGAAACAGGCCCACTGTCACAGCATCACCAAAGACAGCACCTGTATGGAGGATGCTACACTCCCTCTCGGCTAGCAGCAGCTACATTACTCACATCCAGACAATATCTACATACCTTTAAAATATCACTTCAAAATGCCAACACATTTGGTATTTACGGACGGGCTGTCAGTAAAGCAGCCATAGACACAAGCAGCAGTCTGTCCCCGCGGAGCTAACACTCACCAGCACCGCTCTCTCCACCTGGCTGGCGGCCGACATCTTGGGCAGCTCGGACAGAGACCTCTGCGGGTTCAGCATGTTGTACAGAACCAGGATAACACTCGTTTTACACCTTCAAAACAATGTCCTCTCCCTGAGATGAAGGTCTCTCCCTCCCTACGAGATTAGCAGAGGATGAGTTGCCTTCGGGTCCTGTCGGAAATAACGAGAGCGCTAACACAAGCGACCAACAACAGCGGCAAATACAGTTGTAAAGATGACCCTTTCGAGCTTGGTTTAGTCTCTAGTCTAACATAATAGTCCTGCTGGGAAATTAATCCTCTGCAATGCATGTTTAACTCTCTACAGGTAATATTGTATTAATTCGTCAACAGCTGTTAAACCACACTGTTAAATAGTATGTTCTTTCTTAAACATTTCAAACAAAGAACTGAACGTTTGAACATTGGTTTATTTTTGCTGTTGTGTTATAGTTCTCCTATTCATTACGTCACTGTGCAAACATCAGTCGCATTCTGCTTGTCATTTTGAGAGACATCCAAAATCACAGATATTTGTCCTGACTAATGCCTTTTTTGTTCTGAGGAGAAAATATAATGCTCTTTACGAGGACCACGTGAATGCAGCATTAAAGGGTCACACATTCACCATTAGACTGGCCCCGCCCACCAGTCAGGCTCTGAAAACCAGTCTCTGATAGTGTTACGTTATTGAGAGTGCTCTCATACTTGTTTGATTCTGAAATTGTATATACATATATGTGTGTGTATATGTCCGCATCTGTAGCCTGTTATTGTCTCATTATACCGCACTGTGAATGAATTAAACGTAAATATAGAAGTCATCATGAACACAGTTCTGCCTCTTGTCATCATTAACGGATGTCTCTTTAAAATGACCGCTCAGAGAGGATTTCTCATTTCTCTAACCGCCTGCTGCTTCCCCTCCTAAAACACTGTTTTACTCCTCTACATTTATCTAACACTCACAGATGCTTTGTATACATAATAACACATGCCGATATGGTATAAGGCTGTACTGTACTACTAATACACACAGTAGCCTATGTGAAATTGGTCCAAACTGACCAACGACAATACTAAATGCTTTGACCTGTAGGCCTATACAAACAGGATAATACAGTAATCATAATAATTAAATATAGAGAACTGTCACTGTTGATACTTGAGGAACATTTAGCTGATAATACTTCTGTTCTTTATATTATTCTTAAATGGACCATTACTACTTTTATTTTGGGTACTTTAAGTACTTTTTGATGCTATTACTTTTGTATATTTACTTGAGTAGAGTTTTGAAATCACGACTTGTACTGTTAGTGGAGTATTGTAAGATCATAGTATTTGTACTTTTACTCAAGTAAAGGACCTCAGGTCTTGTGAGAGGCCTAATCTTTAGTGGTGTATGGGAAATGGAGGCTCAAGCCTCAAGGGTGTGGATCTTCCAAAGTCAACCTTTCTGAAGTTGGCCTTATATGATTCTATACCTCTACCTCCGGTGTATTATTCAGTAAGAAGTGTTAGACATCTACCGGCAATCCATAACAGCTAAAACAGTCAATGCAAAATCAATGATCGACTTTCATTGGTCTTCTACCATCACATGTTTATTTTCCTCTGTGCTATAGAGCTTTATTTTTTAACAAAAACTATTACAAAACAAATGAATGTTGCACTTGGTGACATATTGCTTTATCAACAGTGCACCCGCCTGTGTTATTAACTTCATCTTATACTTACTAGTTACTGCCTCTTCCAAAATTCTGATCCCCAAAATGTTAATTGTTTCCTTTAACAATTGGGGAGGAAAACAATAGTGTGCGCTGTAAAGGTGTTGAGCTTTAAAAAGTGTGCCGTGTCTGACTCGTTATTTGGACTTTTATCAGGAAACATTGAGCTTGGGGCTGAGAGCTACAGATAAGATAGGACAGTTACACAAAGATCAAGTGCACTCAATACGTTTTGAATGCATCGAGGGACAAATATCAGAGATCAAATCAACAGACTAAATAAGATGGGAAACTAGCTGCATTTCAATTGCATTTTCTATTCTATTTGTGTGACTATTGAACTAGGAATCAGTCATTAAACACAAATACATGTCAGTAATCAGGAGAATTTATTAAACAGCACAAAAGTCTTGATACTTCCACATAATCATAAATATCCCCCGAAACCAAAGGTACACCCTCCTTCCTTTAACGGGATCCAAGTCATTGTTATTTAAATGCCATAAACCAGATTATATAAACCACACAATAACCAATTTACACTTGAACTGAACGATCTACGGTATTAAGACACAAAGATTTTAGACTGAGGTCAAAAGCAAAAGTAGTATTCCCGGTTATTGTAGATATAAAAGAAAGTCTACTCAACCTAATGTGCTATTTACATCAGTCTTCTAAAAACTCATCTTTACACTCCAGTGTGGAAGGGGCATTCCAATCTAAAAGCTTTAGCATTTCTTTGATAAATAAAACTGGAACACATGCATTGTTTTATGAAAAACTCATGTATGTACCGTTTAACTGATGAAAACTGTGGGCTCTAAAGAAACTAAACACAATTACAGGTTTTGATGGTGCACGCTTTCCTGTCTTCATATCATACTGCATCATGGGTAAAAGTGGCTTGCTGCCATGTTTAACTCACATTCCAGAAGGTGACAAGACAGTGGGGTTGACTATGATGAGCTCCTTATGAGAATATATTCCATGTTGCTTCTGCATATGTAGGACATTAACTTCTGCAGGGAGGCGTGTGGCGCAGTGGGTTGAGCGTTGGTGTTTGGATCACAGGTTCAAACCCCACTGCAGTCAGCATGTCGTTGTGTCCCTGAGACACTTCACCCCAAATTGCTCCTGTGGGGATTGTCCACAGTATTGAGTATGTGAGTCGCTTTGGATAAAAGCGTCTAACAAGTGACATGTAATGCATTAGTTTGGGTGTGATGTCGGACATTAACATCTGCATTAGTTTGGGTGTGATGTAGGACATTAACATCTGCATTAGTTTGGGTGTGATGTCGGTCTTCACAGGTCGAAATTGGTTGACAAAATGCTAAATGGAACTTCATTGGACAGGACACTTTACTGCACAGATTATTATGAATCCAAATGGATAAGGGTATTATATATTGACGCAGATAACTGAGCACCACAGTAACAAAACATGACCCATCTAACATTATACTCAACATAAACTAGACACAAGTAGATCCCTACTAGATATAGAATGTTTGAAGCAGAAAACCACAAGAACATTTGAGTTATCAGAAAATGAGTTTTTGAAGGAGTATTTACAGTGTAAAACAAACTATGTAATGGACACACTGTTTTTGAGTGTGAACTTGTGAAGACCTCCACTACACAGTCAAGACCATCCTTGTCATGTGACCATCTGCCCCCCCCCCTTCATTAACCTGAATCCTGTTGCGGGCAATGTAAGAAATAAAAAAGGAATCCATTGATTGTTACGTTTCCATATCTATGAGCTTTTTTGTGTGTGTGTGTGTGTGTGTATGTGTGTGTGTGTGTGTGTGTTGGGTTTTGACTGCTGTAATGGTTTATCAATATAACATCTGTGGAGGTGAGTAGGTTGAAAGAAATGAAGCTGTCAGACCACCGAACAACTTCAAAATGTTTAGTTTGTAATTGAATACTGTCCAATGATAGTCTAAAGTTGGCTTATGAAACCCAGCCACCATTTAAAGATCCAATTACCAGATCAAAAGACCATTTCAATGGGGGCATATTATCTCCTTTCGTTAAAAAGCAACTCAAAAAGTAGACATTATCTAGTTTCAGAGTAATCATTTAAAAAAAGAAAAAAGTGTAAATGAACTCTTCCCAAACGTTAGAACAAAGGGTTTCAAATATAGAAATCTCAAGATCAGATTTATCAATAATTACTGCATTTTAAGGCCTCAACACTTCAGTTGCTCTGTCCTTCAACTGTTCCAGATAGATCCTAAACACTAACGTAAATGCATAAATCATCTCTTCAAATATAGAAACAAGCAATGGCCAATCTGCACCAAGCAGACCTAGAAAGAAACAGAAATAAATACTAATGTTGAAAGACTTGAGGGGTTACACAATATTAAGGCAACGCAGTGGCATGTTCTTGGTGTTTTCTCTCGTGGAATTCAGGACATTTCAAAGAAAAGCAAAAAGCAAATATCACACTCAATTGAATATACTCATTTTCGCATGAGCGAAAAAAGAATGTTCTTTAGGGCGATCCATCCAGGATGGATCCGCATGACTTCTATTTCAGCTGTCAGAAACTAGACAAAGCAACTGCAGTAGTACAAGCTCTCACAGCAATTATACCCCAGTACAGTCAGTGCAATGCTCAAGGCCCCCCAACTAAGGAATAACAATCCCCTCAATTGTGGGCGCTAACATGGCGGCTGCTGTGGCCAAATGAAGTCAAATAACTAGAATTTAAAATGAAATTAGAAACGCATTACTCGACAAGGGAGAAAGAAGAAGGATTGAAGACGGTGGGCCGGATCCCAACCGGCTCAGTGGATGTAGGCTCTGTACACAGCAGAGATATCGTTGTCTGACTGGTCCAGTGCCTTGGCCCTCTTGTAGACCTGCAGGGGAACAGCAGGGAACACAGGCTCACTCTCATTGCATTTGTTATTCAAGCAAAGTCTTCTGTAGGAGCCATGAAACGTGTTTAGTAATCCTTTATGTTTTAATATAAGATATTTGTTTGATCATTCACTATTGATTGGTTGGCTTGGGTCACATGGATATGGGCGGCACTCATTATAACCCTGTTAACCTGCGTGAGGTGTGTGTGTGTGCGTGTGCGGAAGAGAGGGTGACACAGGGCCGTTGTACTTTTTTGTTGACCGCAAGATTTACGATTGCTTTGATTAGTATAACAATGTATGTCTGATCACCAAGTTTTTTGTCATTAAACTACAATACTATGAAACGGAGCTTCTGATCTCAGCGTGTCATACAACATCAAACAGGCCCGGCCTCAGCCTCTCAGCGACTTTGTTTCCTGCTGTCGCTATTTTTTCCAAAGTCCTATCTTGTCAAAACAACTGGGCCAATATCTAACACAGAAGTCCTCACATTGAGCAAATGTTTTGCTTAAAAATGGTTGGAACCCTGATAGAATGCATTACACTGAAGACAGTGTTACCTCATTGGCTGCAGCGGCCATGGGGGTGGGATGGTTGGCCGTGTCACCCATGGAGATGGCTAACCTCAGGTCCTTCTGAATGTGTTTCAAATAGTAGTCCGGCTTAAAGTTGCCCTGTAAAATATCTGGATGATATAGAAAGAAAAGGTTTTATTGGCCCGAATTCAAACATATACACATTTGTTTTTGTTAGAAATGGTCCAATAGCAGGGTCCATGCAGGAATCCTGAGGTCAAATGTAAAACCTTTTAAGACCTTTTTTAAGACCCTTTCCATACATTTTAAGACCTCATCGCCACTTTGAGTTCTAACCGGTTACCTTGGCGACACACTTTACCTACCATTTACTATATACAGTATTGATTGTAAGATAGCATAACTAAACAGTTTGTGATCACTCCTTATCATAATTCAGATAGACAAAAGCACAAGAGAATGATGTGTGACCAACCCAATGCAAGGTTTATTAGAAAAATAAACTATTAGAAAGTAGTATTTGATTCAGGCATTGTTCCCAAGAGATACAACAGACTGACTACTGAAGCCTCTTCTCCACATGAACTTCAACCTCTCTGTGAAGGTCAGGTTTAATGCAGTATGCTGCTTTGTTGCTTCTGTAGACTGTGCTCTTTCATTCCAGTAGAACTCCTCAGAAACCATTAGAAACCAGTATTTGACCAATAAACAAAACAATTGACAAAACTTTGAACTATGAAATATATGAAACTTTGGTGAGCTTCAGCCATATAGGAGCTCCCTCACAAATACCCAGGGGTTACATTGGGCTGGGGCTGTCCGGGGCTAAGCCCCAGCCCATAGGACGATGCTCTGACGTCATCACCCTCGCACATTTGTCACATAACAACGATAGATATGTTAAGACTTTTCTCGTTTTTAATATAGACTATATTTAGAGTCGATATGTGTTGACTTTACTTTAAAATAGTCCACGCAAGGCAACAAAACTTAAAATAAGAAGCAGCATTTGATGGCGTGCTATGCATGGGGCCGCCTTGAGGGGGTTTCCCGACATGTCGTTGCAGTACATTAAAGGGTGTTTCATGTTGTCGTTGCTGTGGACCTTCTTAATACTTTTTAATAGCCTTAATTTTCGCTAAATTGGTTTATCAACTTTATCAACTTTCTAAGACCCCGCGGACACCCTGAATAGGGAATATGAAACCTGTTTTTATTGCCACACCCTTTTTACAATGTACGATACCTTTAACGAGGGACATACAGGAAATAAAACAACCAGTGAGCAGTGTTCAGGCGATTCAGTAGACAAATATCCTGTGTGAGCTCATACTTTGGCATTTCTGGTCCACAAAGGTGCTTGCCATCTGGCCCTGGCTCAGGATGTCCAGGAAGGTCTGCTGTGATTGGCCGGTGGCATGGGCCAGGGTCAGCCCTTCTGCAATGGTGGCCATGAAGCTGCCCTGCACCATGTTGAGGATCAGCATCATCCTCGCTGCATTACCGGCTTCCCCTAGAAACACAAACAAGCATTTGGAAACACATAAGATGTGTCTCCACACTGATGTGACAATCATCCTCAGCGCGTCTACGCCTGGAGGATGCTCTTCAATCATGTTGGGTTGCCACATGGAAGAGAACCTGCAGATAAAAACCTAGAAATTAATGCACACAAAATGTGTTCATCTGACAGCATCGGGTAGGTCATGTGTGACAGAAACCAGACAGACACAAGGTCATGCCCTGACCTGTTGTCAGCTTACAATCTACCCACACTTTCATAATGGACATACTTGAATCACTCATTGTATGTTGCAGAGTTGGATTTAAAGATTGTTCCCAATATGTATCTGAAGCTAGCAGCGGTTTAGCTTGGTGCAGAGGCTGGAAGCTTTTCTGACTGTCTGCAGTTCATGGATCCCCCTACCAGCTATTCTAAATAATAACACGTTTCAATTCCTACCAAGATGTAGTGCTAGTATAAAATAACCAGTCAGTTGTATTGCATGTGATGTATCAGGCTTGTCTTGTTAATGACCAATAACTCACTGAAGTCTCTGTTGGTTGCTTGGCAACGGCACAGAGCCAAGAAATGTCCAAGAAGTGGTTTGTGTTCAATGTTAAAACTATTGTGAGAGTCTCTAACAGAAAACCCAGAGCCTGTGTCTCTCTCTGGTGCGTACCCAGGAAGAAGGAGGTCTTGCCCATGGCTTGGAAGCAGCTGCTGCAGTCCTCGTACACCGTCCTGTCCCCCGCTGCCAGGATGACCAGCATCCCATCGTTGGAGAGCTGCTGGCTTCCTGCCACCGGAGCCTCCAGGAACCGGCCGCCCCGAGATGTGATCACCTTACAGTCAAACAGCAGAGAACTCTTTAATACACAAATACTTACACTACACTAATGACGATAACTAATACTACTTTATACAAATGCGATGGAGAAGATAAGCCACTAACTCCACCTGCACACTTGACCCAATGCAGTGTTCATTTTGGCAGCTGTTTTTGATTTAGTCTTAAGACGAAAATGGTTATTGTTTTAGTCACATTTTAGTCATTTCTAGCCATCATAGTTTTAGTCGACGAAAACTCAAAACGATTTAGTCAACTTTTAGTCGATGAAAAATTACATTTTAAATCAACTTTTAGTCTAAATGTTTTCTCTCTTTAAACCAATTCAGTTAGGCAAATACAGGTTTCTGAAATTGGAATCAAGGTGACAGCATCAAGTGTTGAAATTCGTAAAGCAACATTTCACTCTCTTAACACTTTACTTGTGTAATATCTAGGGATGGCTATCGTTAAGGTTTCCTACGGTACTACTAGTCTTATTGAAACTGCTTATCGATCCGGTACTTTAACGGTATTCTTGTAGGTACTTATTTAAATGTGAAATAAATGAAATAAATGAAATATATATAATTATGTTATTATATTGTACTGTACTTGAGTAAAATGTTGAGGTACTTGTACTTTACTGGAGTATTTAAATGTTTTGCTACTGTGTACTTCTACTCCTCTACAGTTCAGAGGTACATGGTGTACTTCTCCTCCACTCCATGTATTTCATCCCTTTAGTTACTTCACAGATGTGGATGAATGATGGTAAATATAATCAAGTGTTAAATCAGACTTTAGTTCCACCTGGAGTAAATCCACCAGCTACCCTGCAGTATACAAAGTCATTCAAACTAGCTGCACCTTTACCAGCTTTGAGAACACTTTCATGATCAATCATTATAAAACATATCATATATATTATTCTGAAATGGACCAATCTGCACAATCACTACTTTTACTGTCGCTGCTTTAACTAGATTTTGATGATCATACTTTTACTTGAGTAACTCTTCCTACACTATGGTATTTTTTTACTTAACTACAAGATCTGAGTACTTCTCCCACCTCTGCACACCTGATGTGATAACGTTACTCGTAATTGGGGCAACAGAGCTACGAGTCAAGGAAGTCGAAAATGGTGCATTTCTCCGACTGAATATGACGCCTGTTGGCCGGCTGCTTGGACAGACTACTCTACTCGTGTCAACGCGCTAACGCGAAAACACTAATGGCAAACGAGCTTTGTCCACATCGAGCCTTGTAGAGTGTCTCTATACTCTCTGAACGCTCCGTCCCCGGCAGATCTCTCTGTGCAGCTGCAGCGTGTCTGTTAGGCCCCGCCCCTCGCACACAGAGACACAGGGAGATCGCTCTTCTGGAGTGAAGAGAGTGGAAATAATGATATTGCAAGTTAGAAACGTAAGATGCATTTTGACAGAGAAGATGGACACTTGGGGGAAAATATGCTGCATTTTGAATGTCCGATAGTCCACCATTAACACCTTAGTCCCGTCAACGAAAACTAAATGTACATTTCGTCAAAGTTTTCGTTATCAATAATCTATTTTTAGCTCGTCATCGTCTCAGTCATGTAAAAAAGGCCGTTGACGAACATTTTTCGTCATAGTTTTCATTGACGAAATTAACACTGACCCAATGCCCTCCAAATTTGTTAAAGAGAGCCTCCCTGCCATCTCCCAACTCATCGCCACCATCATTAACTCCTCCCTCAGATCTGGATCAGTTCCCCCTTCTCTCAAACTGGCTGCTGTCACACCCATTCTCAAAAGACCAGGGGCCTCATTTATAAAGGGATATACGCTAAAAAAATGGCGTACGGCAGTTTCTACGCAATGTTTGCGATTTATAAAATACTAACTTGACGGGAAAACGTGCGGTCCTCCACGCAAACTCTAACCCATGGGGGGTTGAGATGCACAGGCTGCAGTGGAGACGCTGCGCACAGCTGATCGACAGCTGGGACACAAACCACCAAATACAAAAACATAATTCAGATCCAGTCGTCATGACTCCACTCCGGAGGGATTCCCCGATCATTTCTTACAGTTCCTCATCAAGGGGGGGGTCTCCTGTCCCCGGTACAAACACACTGCCTGAGGAAGGTTATGTGGATTTTTCTTGTCATCAACCTTTTTCGGACCACTTATTTATTTATTTTGGTGACGATCCGACCTCCATGCTGCTACTCTGGTTCAAACTGCATCCACCAAACAATATGATTTATCTCCACCTCCCCAAAATAACCAAAATCTGACACGGTGTGAGATGTCTTTTTTAGCTGTTCTGTCGTCATTTCCTGCGATCTTCTCCATGCAGTCAGTCAAAATGAATGAATGAAAGGGCGTTTCTTTGACTATTTATAGGCACATATGGGCGTTACGTGAAGCCCGCAAAAGCTGCACCGCATTTCGAGTCGGTTGTGATTTATAAGGGGAAACCGGCGTAGGAAGTGCCATACGCACTTTCCTCGCCGGTACGCAATGTTTGGTGAATCGGAAAGTGGCGGAACATGTATGGACCTATTTTTCGGATTTCTACTACGTAAGCAACCTTCCCACGTGAATCCTATGCACGGCGATATACATGAGGCCCCTGGACTCACACCTGACATCATGTCCAACTTCCGGCCCATCTCAAATCTCCCCTTTGTGTCCAAAATACTTGAACGTGTCATTGCCTCACAACTTAAATCCCACCTCAGCTCCAATGACCTCTGAGCCATTTCAATCCGGTTTCCGATCAAAACACAGCACAGAAACAGCTCTTCTGAAAATCACAAACGACCTCCTCCTCTCCTCTGACTCTGGCAACCTGAACATCCTCATCCTCCTCGACCTCACCATCAACCACACCATCCTGCTGTCCCTCCTCGAATCATCACTCAACATCACCGACACTGCACTCTCCTGGCTGAAATCATACCTCACGACAGACATCAACAACTGCACCTCCTCCACTGCTAGCATGATAGGTCACCTTTAAGAAGGTCCACAGCAATGACAATATGAAACGCCCTTTAATTTACTACAACGACATGTCGGGAAACCCCCTCAAGGGGGCCCCATGCATAGCACACCGAAACTGCTTCTTAATTTCAGTTTCGTTGCTCCGCTCCGGGGGTGGGGACTTTACTGGCATTGATCCGAACCATTGACCTTGTATACAATTCACAAGTGGACCTTTAACAAAAACGTTTGAGTACCCCTGCTCTATATGCTCCCCCTTGACAAAATAATTAGTCGACACAACCTTTAATTTCACTGCTACGCCGATGACATCCAACTTTATATCTCAACAAAAAACATCACCCCCACAACACACTCCACTCTCACCAACTGTCTCTCAGTTTGTTTGCATCCATGCTTTTATTTCTATCTCCACCTGAACAGTGCCAAATCAGACGTCATCTGCCCCCCACCCCGTACCAAAACCATCCAGAATGTCAACTTCACCATTGACAGCAATACTCTATCCCCCCCCTCACATCCGCAACCTCGGAGTCATCTTCGAGAGTTAGCTCAAATTCAACCACATCAATCACATCACCAGGACCGCCTTTTTCCACCTCAAAAGCATTGCCCGTCTCCGCCCATCACTCTCCTCCTCTGCTGCTGACACCCTGATCCATGCAGTGATCACATCACGACTCCACTACTGCAACAGCTTCCTCTACGGCAGGGCTTCTCAAACTGTTTTCAGTAATGTACCCCCTTTGAAACATTTTCTCAGCCAAGTACCCCCTGACAGAAAAAGCCTATATATAATTACAATCTAGTGATGTTCCATCAGTGTGTGATTTATTAACTCCTTCATGCATGAATTACAACAATCTAAGGATATTTTCATCTTTATGCATGAAAAAAAGGAATATAACGAAAACAAATTAAAACAGATTTTAAGGAGTAATATATGTTTAACAAACCATACCTCCTGCAGTACCCCAACATACCCCTAGGGGTCTGCGTACCCCCATTTGAGAATCACTGCTCTACGGCATACCATCCAACCTCCTCAATAAACTCCAACGTATCCAGAACTCTGCTGCCCGCCTCCTCACCCGCTCCCGAGACCACATCACTCCGTCCTCCAGAACCTCCACTGGCTCCCCGTCCGTCAAAGAATCCACTTCAAAGTCCTCCTCATTACTCACAAAGCCCTCAACAATCAGGCCCCCCCCTACCTCACAGACCTGCTGCACCACCACACCCCTTCCCGCTGCCTCCGCTCATCAGAAGCCAACCTCCTATCCATCCCCACCCGCATCAATCACCGGACCTGGGGGGACAGAGCCTTCTCCGTTGCTGCCCCCTCCCTCTGGAACTCACTCCCACAACCCATCAGAGACTGCACTGACCTCACCACCTTCAAAAAACTCACCTCTTCAATCTGGCTTTTAATGTGTGATTTGACTTTAACTATATATATTAGTTTGTTGTTCTTTTCACTTCACTATATCTGTGAAGCGTCTTTGAGCACCTGTAAAAGCGCTAACAAAACAAATCTGTTATTATTAAGTAGTGCAGATGAAGTACACTATATCCATGTCAGAAAAAACATAAATACAATAAACTAAATGTTGCAGAGGATGTTAGTGACCAAGTAAATGCAGGAGTCTATATACATATCATTAGTTTCACAGTGTACTTGGGTGGGGTTAAGACTACACTTGAATTGTTCCTACAGGAGTAGGAGTGTGTGTTGCAGCAGTGTGTACCTGTGAGATTTCTGTGATGGTCTCTGGGTCCACGGTGGACATCTCGATGTAGCACTTGCCCGGCCTGATCCCCTGCAGCACTCCACTGGGGCCCATCACCAGCTGCAGAGCAACAAACACACAAGCTCTTTTACCCATGAGCCAGCCAATCACACCTCCACAGGAAAGTGTTACCGAGCTCAGATGGTACTCACATCCCGGGCCGCCTTTGGGTCAGAGACACAGGAGAAAGTGATGTCACATGTGGAGGCCACCTCTGCAGGAGTGCGGCCTAACCGGGCCCCCTCCTGGGTGAACAGGTCGCACTGCAACATAGGAGAGGACATTTCTATAGTTAGTTTTTATTATGAGTCACATGTACCAACCTCTGGTACAAGTCAATATAAATAAATATCATTCTATTTCGTCCCTACTGACCACCAGAGGCGGTGCTTAGCACTGGATATGTCCATCGCGCGCAAGCGCAGCTCGAGTACCACATAACAACAAAGTCACCTGTGACCCACGTGACACGGCTCCATATGCCGGTGTCGGCAGAGGATCTGCTCCTTTCATCTTGCGCGAGAGTACCGTGGCTACATTCTTGTAGCCTACAGCGTTCGGTTTGAACGACTGATCTGAGGGACTCATCCGCCTCCCGGGGGCTTTTGGGGCCCCCGGTCGCCGGCCTCGTGCCACAGAGCCTTACCGGCGCCCCCCAGCCAGTCGTATTTAGGCGACTGGCTGGTCTGCCATCCCGGTCTCAAGTGGCCCATGATACGGCGCGCCTCTTATCTCACGTAGCCTGGTTGGGCCTAACAGTGAGCACCAGGGAGAGTTGTCTGGACCCTTCCCAACAGGTCACTTACCTGGGGATGGTCCTAGACTCGGTCGCCATGAGGGCCTACCTGACACCTTGTCGTGTGGACGACATTTTCCACCTTCTTCCCATCTTCAGGCCGGGCAAGATGGTGCCTGACATTTAGTTCCTCCGGCCCTTGGGCAGACTGACGGCTGCCTGAGCCGTTGGGCTCTTAGGCCTGCTGTCGTGGCGCCCCATGCAGATGTGGCTGAACAGCCTTCACTTGGGCGCCAAGTGGCACAGGGAAGTCAGGGTGTCGCAGCGTTGCCTCCACTCTCTGTCACGCCGGAGGGGCAGGGCCTATCTCCTGATGGTCGTGCCCATGGGTGCCAGCCCATCCTGCCAGGAGACCATCACCACAGGTGCATGTCTCTCAGGGTGGGGTGCAGTGCAGCAGGGCAGGAAGAGGGACACGGTACCACCGTAGGGGGTTGCTGTCGCTTTACGGCAGCAACCCCCTAGCACCCCGAGGGCTCCGGCTTGGGACCTGCCCCTGCTGCCGGATGTTCCGGGTCGTATCAGTGTTGTGTGCCTGTCTGTCCGTCATGAGGTTTCTATATGAATACAACCAACGTGACCTCAAATGTTCCTTTAGCAGGGTATCCTGTCGACAGCCTGACATCAGACAACTATCTTTGTATATGTGCAACTCATTAGCTGGAAAATAAACTAGTGTTACTGCTCTACGAATTAACCCTCTTCATTTTCAGTGGCTGAATGAGTCTATAAAACTCTGATTGACAACTTAAAAAAGGCCGCAGAATTAATCAAAATGTAATCCATCGGCATATTCAAATTGCAGGAGGATCAATATTAGTTACAGGCAAAACGTATGTAAATAAACGTATCAAAAATGTATTTTGGTGTTCCATAGATGTACACCAGATGTACACAAACGGTATTCCACAGAATAAAATATTAAATATATATTTATTTTACATTTAGTGTGAAATCCACAGCCTCAGCTTCTTCACAATAAAATATACAACAATTGAGACACCATTATTCCTTCAACAATGAGAAAAAATATGCAAAAGATATAAATTCCTCCAATATCGTCATTCATATTGCAATGGCAATATCAGTTAATTAGATGAATGAGATTGATCGGTGACAGTAGTGTGTTCTGTTAGTACCTTTTCTGCTGTGCGGTTCCACACTGTGACAACATGACCCATTTTCAGCAGGTTGGAAACGATCCCGCTTCCCATCAGCCCCAGCCCCAGGAACCCTATCCTGCAGGACAGACCAGAAGGAACAGACATGAAACATTCCTCATGTGGGTTAGCTATAAGTAAGGTGAGTAAGAAAATAAAACATTTTTATCTTAAGGGATCTGGTTATATAATAGTAATTGTGTGATTTAGTTAATAGTGTACCTAATGTGCAGGTACCTCTTATCTGTAGGTGTGATGCTGCCGTTGATGGCTGTGCTGTCTGCTGCTTGGATAGATGTTGACCCTGTGTCCTGCAATCACAAGACACGCTGTCAACTTCATACTGAAAATACTATAGTATAACATCTAATGGTAGAAGTTCAATTGAAAAATAACGTCAATCCTTAAAAAGTTGGAACTTTTCCACTGGTAGTTACTAGGGATGCACCGATACATCGGCCAGACATCGGCATTGGACGATGACCGCCCTACTTACTGCCATCGGCACATCGGCAAATGAGGTGACATTCATCAATTGCAGTCGCCAATGCTTTTTTCTTGCGTTCCATCATAACATCTGCAACACCCGTAGTTCTTTATATAAAAAAAACATTAACTAAAGAAAACCAAAAAACAACATGTCGGCAGTGTGGGACTATTTCACTGTTTCACCATGAGATCCGCGATTTGCAGTTTGCAAAAAGTGTTCCGTTGACACGGCCCGGGTATAATAAACAGGGCGCTCTCTTTTCCTCTCTCCCTCTCCTGACACCCCGTCAGTGTCTCATGCAGCTGGTTGATCCAGTAATGAGTGATCCGACAGTAAAGAATACATATTTTCACAACTAGTGTAGGTAGATTCAGAGGTAGATAAAATAGCTAGGTGTGATAGGTCTAACTCTAAAGGTGTGTTTGGCTCCGCTCACCGGTCCCTCACAGCGGGCAGAGCTGCAGGTGATACGCTGCATACTATGATGTTATAATAACGAACTTGCTCAGCCTTTGAAACTGAAACCATTTAGCGAGAATTTGTTTTTGTTTTTCCTGGCAGAAAGTGGAATAACAACAGTGGAAGAAAATTACATTAAAACATCGGCATCGGCCAAATTGTTGTTCTTAACATCGGCCAAGAAATGTAGCATCAGTGCATCCCTAGTAGTTACTTCACCTCTTCTATGATCTTCAGGCGCTTGCTGATGGGCTCCATGGACGAGGCTGGCTGTGGGCAGTGAGGACCAGAGAAGGTCAGAACACTCATCCAAACTGTACACATGCCTTACCAATATTGCTTTTACTGTATCTTAAATTCAAACAAACTATGCGATAAGAAAATGATCTAATAAGTATTCATATAAATACAGAATATATAGACTATAAAATAACACTAACAAACAGCATTTAATGCAGAAGAGTCTCAACCCCTGCGGGGGAGGCATGATGAATTAAGCAAAAGCAAAAATCACGACTACTCGTACTGGCAGCCATACAAATTGGCGACAGTTTACACCACAATGGAATAAAGGGGTTGATTTGATTTGCGTCAGGTCATTCTTCACATCTAAATGATGGATTCAAAAGCATTCTCCATTTTGGTGAGTTTCCTCTCTGTGAATAGAGTAGTGCAGTGACAAGTCCTACAACCCGGAAGTGAGTCAGCATTTTACCACTACCGGTTCCCTCGTCTCAGAGGCCGTTTCTCAATCGCGAGGATATTGGCTTCCAAGCCAATATTTCAAGGATGCTACGTCATCAAGTGGCGCAGCAGGACCGTTCCAATGTCCAGCATACTTGGAATTCCACCGAGGCCGCGTCCTTGGTTTGGGGGAAATTTCGAGGCTGCACATGGGTAGACTTTGCGTCCCCCCACAATGATTTGCGCACGGACCAATTTCAAAAACCCTTGCGGAGAATGGCTGAACCGACACAGCGCAGCACACATTTAAATGTAAGCATGTAGTGGCGTAGAACATGTGTTGGTAAATATGTTACATTTGTTATCACCAAAAATGTGTTCCGTGAAAGTAAAGCAAGTTCATAATTAGATAGACATCGTGAGGTATTTATTTTCGGTACAGTTTATGTTGAAACCGTTAGAGAGAGTGGCACACTTGTTAGCCTGTTCCATTCTTCTTTGTTTTCCAAAGCCGTGGCTTGGAAGCATACTTGCTTCGTTTCTGAAGGAAGTGACTTGGAAGTATGCGACTACCAAGCCAGCATCCTCGCGATTGAGAAACGGCCACAGTCTATAGAGAGGCGAAGTCCCTCCCCTTCCGGTGGGACTCATGGGACCTTATTTCGCAAAAAGTTTGTGTTGAAGTCAATGGAGAGAGAAAGATTATCTTTCGATCCCGTTTGAATTGTGCCACGAATTACACATATGATGTTTGTCAATCTTAAATAATAATTTCCATGTCAAAAAAGTCACAGTTTGTCGTAAAACTGCTGAAATATAAGACTATGAAAAATACCCAACTAGAAAGACTACAAATCCCAGAATCCCGGTCCCGCATGCTGGCTCTTAGGAACCGACTAACTCCCCTTGTGTGTATGCACAGCTCTCAACATGCCCAGACTTGGAGTGATTTTCACCTCTTTTAATACTTTTCACCTCATTCTGAAAGAACGAAGTGAAATGTGCCAACGTGACGGCCGTCTTGGTGTGTGGTGCGAGACGGGAGATGTAGTTCATTGAGCGGTTTCACACAAAAAAAAGTGTTACGTCACATTTTTATTTTTTTGACTTGCAAAATTATCTTTTAAATTGACAAACATCATATGTGTAATTCGTGGCACAATTCAAACAGGATCGAAAGATAATCTTTCTCTCTCCATTGACTTCAATACATACTTTTTCCAAAATAAGGTCCCATGGAGCTCAACCGGAAGGGGAGGGACTTTGCCTCTCTATAGGATTTCTCCATATGATTTAGGAAAATAGCTCGAAATAAGGTCTGTGGAAAACGAACCTGTTTGATAAATGCACGTTTTGGCGCAGGAGTTCCAACAAGACATTTAGGACAGAGAAACTTTTCAGAGTTTTACGGGGCGTGGTTTGCAATTCGCCCAGCCAATCAGAAATTGGAACCCCTTTCTCCCCAGGAAAGTTCCTGCTAGAGAGCAGGGACTTTCCTGGTGTGAACACAACATCCCAGGAACTATCGGAACTATTTCTGGGAAAAGTACTCCGGTGTGAAAGCACCTATTGACTCGGAGACGAGGGAACCGGTAGTTGTAAAATGCTAACTCACTTCCGGGTTTTAGGACTCGTCACTGCACCACTCTATTGCCGAGTTTATTTGTGTGGATAACATTTGCTCAGTGTTTTTTCCGTGGTATTGTTTGTGAAAGGTAAAAGAAGGAATAGATCTGGTTACGCTGCCTTTGTCAAGTTTGAGGAACACTGTTCAGCTTGGGTGTGTCAAAAGAGAAGTGAAGATCTTTATCTATATTGACCAAATCAGATTCACAATACTACAGATTCCCAGATCCTTTTTTTAACAAGATCCCACTTCATAACCAAACTGCTATATGAAACTACTACCGATAACCAGACCTGGATAAAAGAAAAAACGAGGTGTAGATGTGAAAATATTTAGCATGCTTCCTCTTACCTTCTCAGACTGGCTGAGGAGGAAGTGATGGAAATGTGGATCATCTTTCACAGGCTGCAACAGAATAAGATTTCAATGTGAAAATGTTCTCTTTGCATGTGAGTATAGAAAGATGTTAGTCTACATCACACCATGCTGACTCAAATGACCAAGATCATTTCTACTAACAAATAGCTTTTTTTAACCATTTTGCCCTGGAGTGTTAATGCTGAGATACCTACATTTCCTGAATATCCCTAAATTCCCAGAAATATTAAAAAATTCACCTTTTAGATTTTACAATAAAAGAACTCCATAAATAATGAGAACATATTATATATATATATATTCAAGCCAATCCAAACTACAAGAACATAATTTTCCATTTAAGAGAACTAGAGATGTGCCGATTAAACAGTTCTCACACAGATGCACAGGTTTTATTTAATGTAAGTGATGTCAGGAGGTCATTACTTTACAGATCTACACTGAGCATCAACTACTATTCCCCAATCAGGAAGTAGAAATTATAAAGGTAATGGAAAACATAACGTTTACATTTCTTTTGCAGTTCATCTGTATGACTTCTGAAACTATATTATATCTGTGAGCCAAGCTCCACCCATAAAGCCAGTCACTGCCACAATCTGTCCATGTAAGTGTAGACAGTGTCAAGTCAGCCCTCACAGCTTCAGTTTGGTGTGCACAAACAAATATCGGCTGTTGTTTGGGTTTGAAAACAATAAAATATGATTTCCAACAGGCTTAGATTGTATTAAACATGTTGCAGTATTGCAGAGACAAATGCAGAGAATGAAAAGTGTAATAAGGAAGTGAGCTAAGTGTGTTTACAAATCACCAGAGCAGAAAGAAGGCTGTTGAGTGTCTAGTACTAACCCACACTGACTTCATTTCAAAACATTACAAAACAGGGACGACTAACAGAAATACAGTTCACTTTTTGGACATTTTACTACATGCCTATTTTGGTCGCCATTTTTTGATATTTGTGAAAATGTTTCCACTGAAAGTGATACAGTTATCTACAGTTTCATTACTACCAGAAACTGTCACAGAGCAGGTCAAACATTTGTGGTCGAACTGAATCAAACATCATCCTTCTTTTTGAGCCGCCTCATGCAGAGTTGGTGACTATCTCAACAGCACACGCCAAACAAACAATCAACACACAGGTTCAGGAGTCAAGAGTGAGCAGCACAAAGGTCAGAAGGAAAGGTCTGCAGGTGCTGGTGATAAAAGCCAAAGCTTAAAGTCAGGTGGAAGAACAGCAAGGGCAGGCTTGTTGGGAGGGGGAGGGGGAGGGTTCACCTACACTGCTCTCCCATTTGTATCCTGAACCGGGTCCAGCCCCCAGCCTCTCATGAGTGGACGGCTCGGGGTCAGAGTCAGTTAAGTCCTTAAGGAGGAGAGAGACACATGTTCACCTTCTAAACCAGAGGGGGAATCTTTAGAGGTTAATGTCTGACGTAGTGTGGGAGACAGTGTTGTGGTCCAAATATTAAAAATGTCCATTCACCTCCACTGTTATTAGGATTGACGCCGAAATAGGCAGGCATTTTAATACCCGAATAGACAAAACCAAAGTGATGTGCATAGATAGATACCACTAGAGGTAGGTGAGAACATTTGTTCAGTGTAATTTAGGCGAATGGATATCAGACATGTGATGTTGTGACAACATAAGCTCCACGGCCTCTGCTTCTTGACATTTCCTCTTTGAAAGTGTCCTAACATGGATATGAACAATCCAGGTTTATGAAGAGAAGATGATTAAGGAACTTAAAAATGAGGGTGGGTTAGAACCAGAGACACTGAATACATCTCACTTTGAGGATATTACTCAGAAACCAACTGGATTATACAACATGTATATACCACACCATATGAATGAAGAACGTAATAAAACCTGACAGAAGTTAAGGATAATACACTGAATTTAATGTCTAATAAGGTACCATGGTGTTGGACTACATTATCGTTTGTGCCTGGAGTAAATATGATCCAATAGCTATGTCAGTGAATGGCTGCTTTTGAAGGTGGACAATCAAAAACCACAGATCTCATTCTCAAGTTGGCAATTCCTACAGATAAACAAAGGAGCATGTTTCAATGCAAAACGTTGATGCGGCCTGACAGGACAGACGCTCAACTCGTCTGTGTCTTACTAACCTTCTCAGAGGGGTCCTTCAGGGCGCTGAGGTCCTCATCATCCTCCTCAAGTATTTTCAGGGGCTTGTTACGTGTCTTCTTTCCTTTCGACTCTGCTTTGCCGTCTGAGTTCTGTTAAAACACACATAATCATGTTGTGCTGCCATTTTGGCGTGCCAGGACATTTCTCAGTAGTCTGACAACCTTTTGAATGTAGGGCGGTTCTAAAAGAAGCAGATGACATGTACACTGAGCAAAGGGATAACTGATAAGTTAACTGCACTTATTCTGGTGTAGTCCAGCAGATATGTGAAAGAATTGTGCTTTTGATGATAAAAGCATGACATTTGGCACACTGTTAGAGCATGTCCTAAGGAAGATTTTTGGCTATAGGGCCATCGCAAATTTGTCCAATGGCGCCAACGGCGGCCATTTTGAAAATGGCCACCATTGGTGGTTATTTTACCAGTAGCTTAGGATCTAGACCACCTAGGA
>CALSBZ010035096.1:0-14740 GCA_943591055.1 Gobionotothen gibberifrons
AGATCCTGTCTCTTCCCCCGCCTCGACGTAAGCGTGACGTATGTGGTTCTTTTGCTCTGGCCGGGCAATTTTTTGGTGCTCGAAATGAACCGGATTCCGGAGCTAAGAGGCTGCTCAGCTGCGGTATGAAGAGGAAAACCCGGTGCTTTTCAAGCTCTAGCTCCGGGCCGGCCCTGAAACACCGTTGGTGTGAATGAGGTATAAATGGTCCGCTAATGATCTCCAATGATCTCCAATGGCTCTTAAACCAATAACCATAAATAAACCTGAGTACATTTGAATTGTCAACAATTACAACTTTGGATAAACCATGGATGTATAAAGATAAGGGCTAAACAGTAATGCTCCTCCTGCTGTCAGGATTCTTATGTTATGTCACGTTCTTAGTTTTGTATGTCTTGGTTTGGGTTTATTTAGCTTTTCGGTTCTCCCTGTCATGTTTTCCTCCATGTTTATTGTCTGGTCCCTCTCCCTGTGTTTTTCCTCCCTGTCGTTAGTTTCCCTGGTTTGTCTGATTGTGTTCACCTGTGGCCCTTGTGTTTCTCCTCCCCTGCCCGGCTGTTTCTCGTCTTGTGATTACCCCTCCCTGTATTTAGTCTTGTCTCTTCCTGTGTTCAGTGTTGGTTTGTTGTTTGTCTGAGACTGTGTTCTCAGGGTAGTGTTCTGTTTTTTGTCGCCTACAACCTTGAAATAAAGGTATTTTTCTCTGGTCAATCTGCATTTGGGTCCTGCCTGTTTCACTAACCCTAACACCTGCATTCGAATCAGCGCTGTCAGCCAGGTGTTAGAAGTAGAGCCCAATCTGCCAGAAATGATCACACTCCTGTAACCAATCATGCTTCAGACTGAGGTTAGGACCGCCCCCTTCATTAGCATATGGACACAGAAATACATAAATAAATAAATGTAAGTGACCGTAAATGTATAAATATATTATATACTAATAAAGGACAGCCTTATCCATAGGCCAGTTGAGTAGCACTTGAAATATTTGGCTCTATGAAACCTGATTATATGCTTATATGATTCTGTTTTCTTGAAGGTTGTATCTTCCTGGTCGAATGTACAGTAAGTCGCTTTGGATAAAAGCGTCAGCTAAATGCAATGTAATGTAATATTAAAGATATATAATAACGTGTGTTCCGTTTTATTTTCGACTTTTATTTATTTATTTATACATTCATGTATTTATTTCCATATTTATTTATGCATTTATTGTTTTATTTATGTATTTGCGTATTTATTTCCACATTTATTTATTTCTGTATTTATTTCCTCATTTATTTATTCCTGTATTTATTTATTCCTGTATTTATTTATTTCCGTATTTATTTATTTATTCCTGTATTTCTTCATACATTTATTTACACATTTATTTATTTATACTTATGTCATGTTCTGTCCTCCATAGATCAGAACTCGTGACAGGGGAAGCAAAGACAACACACGACGTAGCTTTAGGTAGTAAAACACGGAGATATGCTCACCTTAGCTGTTATTCTGATCAAAAGCCGTGTTCAATGGCATTACGAGAAAAAACGCGGCTGAAGGTTAATCCATAGGTTAATCCAATGTGTCTGTCACTTTGAAAAAATTATTGATAATCAATAATTCAATTTGTATGCAAGAATCGGAGAATAAAAATTAGCTGCTAATGGTAGCCACCAGAGTGTGTCGCAGCTCCGGTTTTGGCTACGCGTCACTCTCACTCCTTATTTGGTAACCTGTGTGTGTATGTGGAACTTTCCCTCGATTCCATTGGCTCTGATGGTTAAAAAGAGATGTCAATCATCAAAATCGACCAAGGGGGGCCAGAGATAGGTCAAATCCACTCAAATGACCCCAGAAGTGTTTTTTTTGCTAAATCTGTCTAAATAGGTCAAATGTCACTTGTTTTTGCATCAATCTTGATACAGGGTACTTATTATATGTTGTACTTTGGATTCCTAAAGCTTTTAGTCTACTAACCCATCATCCAAGGGTAGTTTTCACTATAAGTAAAATAGAATTTTTGGACAGACACTATAATTTACAGTTTTTTACTATGTTCAATCTGAATTTTCTTTCAAATAAAAAATATCTATATTGATTCTGAATTTCTACATCCAACTCACAGGTTTATCATTACTTTGAGAAAAAAGGTTATTAATTTAACCCTTTTAGAAGTGTAGTTATGGTCATTTGTTCTGGAAATGAGACCTGAAAAACAGGATTGGGGCTTAACAGGTTAATATTAAAGACAACGTGCTTCTACTTCAATAACAGGGATGCAAACTCATCAGGTATGAAAAAGGTGACAAGGATCCAAGCCCCCCGACCCCACGGAATATCGGCTTTAAAATTAAGAATAACAGTGGATTTTAGCAGTCAGAACAACTAAAGCAGCAGTGTTAATAATAACAGAAACGCCAAAGACTCACATCTAATAGAAAAATATAAAAGCATTTATTTTAATTGTGTAGCAGTCAGTTTATAATTTTGGCAGCACTGTTGAGCATTTTGAAAATGTATTTTCATGCCTCTGTGCAAGGCTTAGTCTTTCTACCTTTATAGCCACTGGTGTAAAGTAACTAAGTTCATAAACTCAAGTACTATACTTGGGTACAATTTTGAGATACTTGTACTTTATTTAAGTATTTCAATATTTTGCTACTTTTTTCTTCTTCTCCACTACAGTTCAGAGGTACGTGGTGTACTTTTACTCCACTACATGTATTTATACCTTTAGTTACTTTACAGATGTGGATGAATGATGTGAAATATAACCAAGTGTTAAATCAGACTTTAGTTCCACCTGGAGTAAATTCACAAGCTACCCTGCAGTATACAAAGTCATTCAAACTAGCTGCACCTTTACCAGCTTTGAGAACACTTTCATGATCAATCATTATAAAACATATCATATATATTATTCTGAAATGGACCAATCTGCACAACGACTACTTTTACTGTCGCTACTTTCACTATATTTTGATGAGAATACTTTTCTACTTTCACTTGAGGAACATTTTGATTGCAGGATTGTTCCTACACTCTGGTACTTCTATTTTGACTCAAACCTGAGTACTTTCTGCTTTTACTCTAGTACAAGATCTGAGTACTCCTACTTTTAATCACGTACAAGATCTGAGTGCTTCTATTTTTACAAGATCTATACTTATACCACCTCTGTTTATAGCCTATGAAAAAAAAAACTATTAGAAAACGAAGGCTAATGCTAAAGTTAGCAGATAGTGACAATGTATGCTAGTTAGCTAGCTCAACGATAATATTGCGACAGGAAAAAAAATACTTTTCGGTGCACATCACGCTCTGCCGCTCCGACAGGGAGCTCTGCTCTGAACACCTGAACGGCCCGTTCTAACAGCTGTTCACCAGCGGTCCAGTCTGTGGCACAGTGACTCCGGACCACACAGTTAATATTAACGAACGCACCCGTAGGTAAAGTAGCTGCTGAAGCTAGACCATCATCGCGGAGCAGCAGAGCCTTATTATACATCGATGTGCGGATATTTGTATTGCAGATCTACATGAATCACACACACGACCTATTTTGGATTCAAAACGGCGAATTTCGCCGAAAGGTGACAAGTTTGCATCCCTGAATAAAAAGTGGTGACTTCACATCTGAAATTCTGCTCCATCTACACTAACTCATGATGTGCAGCCAGACAAATAAAAACCCACAGAAACTGATTCAACTCAAGATCACAACGTTTACAAAGATGCCAAATATGTCAGGATGAATTTTGAAGAAATGTGAAGAAAAACATCCAGATATATTTTAGGAAAGGCAGGGTAGCAGATTCAATCATTATAACCTTTATGTAGCTACATAAAAATATTGGAAACAGCAAAAAATGAATATACTTGTTGGTGTTTGATAGCTTTAATAAAAACATTTATACATTTTATTTATGTATTTTCTATCTGTCATTTATTTTATAAAAAAAACTGATAAAGAATAAAAGATGATTGTCAGGTGTTTAACCTGTTAAGCCCCAAGCCTGTTTTTCAGGTCTCAGGCTCGAAAATGACATTCCCAGAACAAATTACCATATCTTCCCTTCTAAAAGGGTTAAATTAATAATCTTGTCTCTCAAAGTAATGATAAACCTGTGAGTTGGATGTAGAAAAGTCAGAATCAATATAGATGTTTTTTATTTTAAAGAAAATTCAGATTGAACATGGTAAAAAACTGTAAATTATAGTGTCCGTCCAAAAAATATTTTGTACTTATAGTGAAAACTAACCTTGGATGATGGGTTAGTAGACTAAAAGCTTTAGGAATCCAAAGTACAACATATAATAAGTACCCTGTATCAAGATTGATGCAAAACAAGTGATATTTGACCTTTTTAGACAGATTTAGCAAAGAAAACCTCTTCTGGGGCCATTTGGGTGGATTTTCCTTATCTCTGGCCCCCCTTGCTCGATTTTGACATGTGACATCGCTTTCTGACCGTTAGAGCCAATAGAGAACTGCAGTGACGCGTCCTAAAACCCGTAACTAAGTTAGCATTTTTACCACTTCCGGTTCCTTCGATAAAAAGCAATGCAATTTCTCCATAGGATTTTGGAAAATAGCTCCAAATAAGGTCTGTGTTTGACACAAATTGAATAGACAGATCACGTTTTGTTATACGACATTAAATACATCAGCAGTGACCCCGCTGGTGATTTTTGAGGAGTTGCCGTGTCTGAAAAACGATGGTTGTTGCCAAGTGGCTGAATAGGACTACAGAAGTTGTCCAGGCCGTTTTACGTCATTACACCGAACACGTAAAACACTCCCGCTAAGTTTGTTTGCCCTGTTCTGCTTGAAAGCAAGTACCTGCCTCCTGCAAACTGTTCAAACAAACGCTTCAACTTGTACCATTTTGAATCTGTGTGTTTGAATATGGATCTGAATATGGAGCATAACGTTAGCATTTTGCTTCTGGCGACTAGATTTATCATTTGAAAATTATAAAAGTAGGGTAGACATGTGGATATTATCCGGCTGAACAAAACGTGATCCATCTCTTAAATGTGTGTCAACCACAGACCTTATTTCCAGCTATTTTCCAAAATCCTAAGGAGAAATTGCATTGCTTTTTGACGAAGGAACCGGAAGGAGTTTACTTCCGGGTTTTAGGACGCGTCACTGCGCTTCTCTATAGAATCGAAGGGAAATCGTCCCACACACACTCATGTCAACAACAAAAAAAGATGGCGTATTCGCGCATGCAAGCTTGCAGCAGAGCGTAGGAATCTCCCTGCTCTGATTTCTAGAAACGGAAAAGCAGTTTTATTCCTTTTGGATTATCAGAACATTTCAACGGGGACACAGTCACATTGGATATTAACCTATGGATTAACTACAGCATCGTTGTTATCGTTTTAATGCCATTGAAGACCAGTTTTGACCAGACAAAGACCAAGGTAAGCCATGTTAGTGTTTTTGGCTACCTAGCGCCACATGTTTTGATGTACGTTTTGTTGATAACGTCGCGAGTTTGTATCTTTCAGTGTTGAGGTGGGCACCGTTAGATTCTGTGTATTTACGATCATAAACGATGTGTTGGATGTGCAGCTAGGTAATAACTAATAAGGGAGCTAGGAGTGATTTTTGGTGCAGTAATAGGTTAGCATTTTTCGCTCTGGGCTAATTCAGAGGGTCAGTGTTAGCATTGTGTGGTTTTTTTTTAAAAGAAAATGAAAAATATCAGTTAAATGAGTTTTTCCCCGTTATATGGATATAAAATATTCATAGTTTATTCAATATTAAGGTTCCTTAGACGTTGTTTCCTGCAAATGACGCGATTTAGGGCCCGGGTACGTGGGGCTTAAGAGGTTAAAGGGTCAGACTGTATTATGCAGTGTTGGATTTTTCTATATATATTTTCATTTAAAGATAAACATTGCTCTGCCACAGTCAATGAACACACCTTGTTATACTTTGTATAAGAGAGTCCTGCTGAAATATCATCAGCCCATTAGCTGCCCGACGCGCATTGGAAATACACTCGACCATTTTTATTCCCCTTTCCGACATGGATATAAAGCTCCCACTTGCCCTCCCTTCGGCAAATCCGACCACATCCCACTGAAGTAAAATATGGAGAACTGACCTGAGAGCCTCCAGTCTGCAGTCTGGACTCTCCAGAAGATCTCTCAGCAGCTCCACTCCTGAATCCTGCAGATCGTTGTCACTCAGGTCCAGCTCTCTCAGATGGGAGGGGTTGGACTTCAGAGCAGAGGCCAGAGCAGAACAGCTGATCTCTGACAACCTGCAGTACTCCAGTCTGAATAAAGAAAACATGATGTAACTTTAGAGAACAATGTTCCTGTTTGAAAAATTCAAGGTTAAATAATCTGTTCAGAGCTGAAGAAGTTTAGAAAGTGGAAACTCCAAACAGTTTAAAAGTAAGATACAGAAAGAGGAAAAGAGCTCTCATTAATATTAAAGACAACGTGCTTCTCCTTCAATAAAAAGTGGTGACTTCACATCTGAGACTCTGCTCCATCTACACCGACTCATGATGTGAAACCAGACAAATACAATTCTGAGTACTTCTTCCACCTCTGGAAATTGAAAATACTGAATACATTTGTTAGGGTGTGATTGTATATCATTCATTTAAAAACATGATGGATTATATAAAATGTATTTCAGGTGTAAAGGTTCAGAGTGAATTATGCAGTGTAGGATTTTTCTTAGTGGTGCACGATAATTATCGGCCCGATAACTATCGGTCCGATATTAGGAATTATGACGTCATCCCGATAAACCCGATAACAGTATTAATAGCCCCGATAATATACAATATATTTTTTGGGTAAAAAAAAAGAAAAAAATACTGCGGTGTGGGTGGATTGGGATGAGGGGCGCTTGTTTTTCACTCGGCTCCTCCCGTTTGCCAGTACTGTGGTATTAGTGGTTTAGGAAGAGGGGAGTTTTTCACAAATCCAGCGCTCCCTAACTCATGCCTGGCTGTGACGTAAATGGTGTGCAGCCGTGAAACCAGGACAGTAAACAAACATGTCGTCGGTAGTATGGGACTATTTCAAAGTTTCAGAGTTAGATAGTTCGCTTGCTATTTGTATTAACAAATGCAATGCACACTCCTTCATACTCTGATCGATAACGATATACGGGACATAAGTTTCACCACGGACATATGGACCAGTGATTAGGGATGTCCCGATCACCTTTTTTTGCTCCCGATCCGATTCCGATCATTTGATTTTGACAATTTGCCGATACCGATTTTTCCCGATCCGATCTTTATGCAATGCATTAAGTGAAAAAAAAGGAAAAAAGCATTCAAGTTGTCCCTTAAGGTTATTTTTGTATTTAAATGACAGTACCCAACTACCCATTCTATCCAACATGGATATAGCTTCTTTTTTTCACAGCAGCATTGGATCAAAACAAAATAAAGCTTATCAGTGCTCGTTAGCTTACTGCTACTATTAGAAACTGCGCCCACTCTGTTGCCAGATTTGAGAGAAATAAGCAACCAGGTCTATGAAAACAAGCCCCAAAGAAGCAACACATACATGATGTTGTGTAATTTGAAACCAAAACTAAGGCCTCAGGATGACTTTAAGACTTGAACATGGTCATTTTTGTTTTGTAACATTAAAAAAATTGAAGAAATAAAAAAAATAAAAAATTCCGATCCCCGATTTTTTTCTCCCGATTCCGATCTTTTGAAAATCACGTGATCGGGGATCGGCGCCGATCACGTGATTTTCAAAAGATCGGAATCGGATCGGGACATCTCTACCAGTGATGTTAGCCCCGTTACCATGCTAGGTCTGACGGCGCAGTGGCTGGACAAAGACTACAAACATTGACTGATTGACTCAATTATGTTTATTTGGGAAAATAAATATGGTCACTTTGAAGAGTCAAAACTGTTCTTGGCTTTGTTTTGTTCATAGTAGTAATGCTCATGTCATTTGCTCACTACTAGTCTTTTTTTTACCACCAGGTGTGCAAAAACTACAGGTACATTTAATATATATATATATATATTATATTATTATCGGTTATCGGTATCGGTCTTGAGAAGCAGGAAGCTATCGGTATCGGTTTCAAAAAAACAATATCGTGCATCCCTAATTTGTCTTGTTATATTTAAATTTAAAGCTGCACATTGCTCTGCCACAGCCAATGAACTAAACCAAAGAAGAAGAAAATAGACTTCAGAATTAAGATACTCAGTGAGGATCAGGATAATATCAGCCTTGTTGGGGAAATATTTCCCAAGGCCCATAACTTTGACCCAGTTTATCAGTTTATACTGACCTCACTGAGCACAGATACCTGTAACCTTGGCTGCTGTGCTCTCAGTGTTTTGTCTCGCTATTCCTGCCTGTTGGCGTCAGCTGATAGAGGTGTTATGGTTTTATCTTGTGATGCACAATGTTGATTCTTCTCTCAGAACCAGCTAAATACATGGGTCGGGGATAGAGATCTTCAGAATTGGTTTGGCACACCGCTGTGTCAACTCATAGCACACGACCTGTCTTGTGAATTCTCCGGCCGAAGCTCCAAATAAACCATCAGTGTTTGCCATCAAAGTTCCAGCTCTCCTCGAGTCCTGACTCCAATTGCTTCAGAAGTTTCCATCACAAGCCTGATGTCTACAGCTCAGAGTCAACACAACTCTCAAATCTTAATCTCAGCACAGAAGTAAAATATGGAGAACTGACCTGAGTGTGCAAACTGAAAAAATAATAGATGATGTAACTTTCTTTAAATAACTCAAAGTTTAATCATCTGTTTAGAGCTGAAGAAGGTTTAAATATCAGCAACAGATACAGATTCATTAATAATCCAAGCTCAAACTCTTTGCAGCAGTTTCTCTCATGAGATCTTTAACAACTCCTTCATCTCCCTCACAGCTCCTCAGTCCTGACAGCATCTTCACTGACTCATGGAGCATAGTGTGAGTCTGTGGAAGCTCAAACACTCTCCGTCACACATTCACCTTCTCTGATCTTTGTTATTCTATGTTCTAAATTCTAAATACAAACAGATCAGTATGAACTGCAGTCAGTGAACTGACCTGAGAGTCTCCAGTCTGCAGTTGGGACTCTTTAGTCCAGAACTCAGCAGCTTCACATCTGAATCCAGTAGCTTGTTCTCACTCAGGTCCAGATCTCTAAGATGGGAGGGTTCGGACTTCAGAGCTGAGGCCACGACTTCACATTCAGTCTCGGAAAGTCCACAGTCAGAAAGTCTATAATAACACATATATTACAGCACAAGTTATTTTAAAAAGAGGAAATATTATAATACCTTCAAGCATTTGATAAAAAACATTTGACATATCATGTTCTGATTAACATTCAGTGTTAGTCCATGTAATATATCTTTGAGTGTGATAAATGCATTGTCAGCCTGTTGGAGCTTATTTTTAAACTATTGTCATGCATCTACTGATGCATCAGGACACATCTTCAGTGGTGTTTCTGGAATCATCGGGGGTTTTGGGTTTTTCAACATCTACCCCCTCCTCCAGGCGACCCAGAGGGGCTGATCAGACCCCAGCAGATAGCGAGCTACCGAGGACTCTAATTCTCTTCTCTTTCAGCAAGATCCATAATAAGCATTGTGGTAAAAGAAAATGATGAATAAACTGAAACAAATATTAATAACTTAAATGAAATCACAGATTACTGTAAAATACTGCTGTATAATGTGACATGCTGCTGATTAAACCGTAACCAAAAAGTCCTTCAGTTGTTTGACATGACTGGGTGTCAACTGCCTCACAAAAAGGAATATGAAGATAATAAACTGTAAAAGATAACAAATAATATAATAAATAGAATTACTGCTTTTTATTCATTCTACCGTGTTCGGTACTGTTTTTATTTTGTTCCATGCTAAATGCTTGTAGTACTTCGGGATCTGAACTCAGATATGAAGTGTGTTATAAATTAAACCCATTATTATTATTATTATTATTATTATTATTATTATTATTATTATTACTGTGTTCATTTTATTTTGCTCTCAAAGTATTTGAAGCAGCAGTAATGTTATAATGTTTATTTGAAGATTGAAACTTCTGATCTACACTAATTTATAAAGTTAATCACAGCTGGACTTACTTGGCCTTCCTGCAGTTCCTCACAGCTGGAATCAGTCTCCGTCGTCCCTCCTCTGATGTGTTGTAGATTTGCAGGTCCAACTCATCCAGAACCTCCTCTGACATTTGCAGCATGTAGGCCAGAGCAGAGCAGTGGATCTCAGAGAGTCTCTTCTTTGATCTGTTCTCTGACTTCAGGAACTCTGTGATCTCCTGATGTACTGAGTGGTCCTTCATCTCTGTCAGACAGTGGAAGATGTTGATGCTTCTCTCAGGAGAGGAATAACTTTTCATCTTCTTCAAGTTGCTGATGGCTCTCTGGATGATTTTTGGACGGTTGTCTGTGCGACCCAGCAGGCCTCCTAACAGTCTCTGGTTGGACTCCAGAGAGAGGCCGTGGAGAAAGCGGACAAACAGGTCCAGGTGGCCATTTTTACTTCTGAGGGATTTCTTCATGGCTCCCTTCAGGAAGACATCCAGGGACGGGTAATCATCATCACTGCTATCACTGATGTTGTTAAAGTCTCCCTGCAGGAAGTCCTTCAGTGCCGCTGTGTCTCTGTTGGTGTAACAGTGCAACATGTAGACTGCAGCCAGAAACTCCTGAATGCTCAGATGAACAAAGCAGTAGACTGTTTTCTCAAAGATCACACTCTCTCTTTTGAAGATCTGTGTACAAACTCCTGAGTGCACCAAGGCCTCTGTGACATCAAGGCCACAGCGCTGCAGGTCTTCTTGGTAGAACATGATGTTTCTTTTCTCCAGATGTTCAAACGCCAGCCTCCCCAGCTTCAGAAGAACCTCCCTGTCAGCCTCCGTCAGCTGCTGTGGACTCGTCTCGTGTCCCTCTTCATACTTCTGCTTCTTCCTCTTGGTCTGGACCAGCAGGAAGTGTGAGTACATGTCAGTGAGGGTCTGGGGCAGCTCTTCTTTCTGGACTGTAGTCAACATGTGGTCCATAACTGCAGCAGTGATCCAGCAGAAGACTGGGATCAGACACATGATGTGGAGGCTCCTGGAGCTCTTGATGTGAGAGATGATTCTGCTGGACAGGTCTTCATCACTCGATCTCCTCCTGAAGTACTCCTCCTTCTGGGCGTCAGTGAAGCCTCGTACTTCTGTTACCCTGTCCACACACTCAGGAGGGATCTGATTGGCCGCTGCAGGTCTGGAAGTTATCCAGATGAGAGCCGAGGGAAGCAGCTTCCCCCTGATGAGGTTTGTCAGCAGCACGTTGACTGAGGACTTCTGTGAGACATCAGACACAACCTCATTGTTTCTGAAGTCCAGAGAAAGTCTGCTTTCATCCAGGCCGTCAAAGATGAGCAGCACTTTACAGCCAGCCAGCTGCTCTGATGTGACCTTCTGTAAGGTTGGATGGAAAACATGGAGCAGCCTGAGAAGACTGTACTGCTCACCTTTGATCAGGTTCAGCTCCCTGAAGGAGAGCGGGATCACCAGACTGACATCTTGGTTTCCCAAACCCTCGGCCCAGTCCAGAGTGAACTTCTGCACTGAGAAGGTTTTCCAACTCCAGCGACTCCGTTGGTCAGGACCGCTCTGATGAGAGTCTGTTGGTCAGGTAAGGCTTTAAAGATGTCCTGGCACTTGATTGGAGTGTCATGGAGGGGCTTCTTCTTGGAAGCTGTCTCCAGCTGCCTCACCTCATGTTGGGTATTAACCTCTTCACTCTGGCCTTGTGTTATGTAGAGCTCAGTGAAGATGCTGTTGAGGAGGGTTTCACTTTGATCAGTTCCTTCAGTCACACGTTCACATCTCCTCCTCAGACTGAGCCTATGTTCATCTAAAACCTCCTGAAGACCACTATCTGCTGAAAGAGAAGGAAACAGGAGAGAATCAGGAAAATTATTTTGAAAATAATAAAACAGACGAATAGAGACAGGGTTAAAAAATGTGTTTTTTTATATTTTTATAAAATATTCTAATGTCTATGCTTTACAACAATTTATTAAACCCAAAAAAAAATTAAACACGAAAAATCCTGGACATGAAGACACTAGTAGGAGCCTGACCAGACCGTGTTTTTTCTTTATCCCCGGACAATTCTCGTTCAATAATATAATACCTTAACCTGCCCCAAGCCTGTTTTTCATGTTTCAGGCTTGAAAATGACATTCTCAGAACAAATTACCATATCTTCCCTTCTAAAAAGGGTTAAATTAATAATCTTTTTTCTCAAAGTAATGATAAACCTGTGAGTTGGATGTAGAAAAGTCAGAATCAATATAGATGTTTTTTTATTTTAAAGAAATTCAGATTGAACATGGTAAAAAACTGTAAATTATAGTGTCCGTCCAAAATATATTTTGTATTTATAGTGAAAACTCACCTTGGATGATGGGTTAGTAGACTAAAAGCTTTAGGAATCCAAAGTACAACATATAATAAGTACCCTGTATCAAGATTGATGCAAAACAAGTGATATTTGACCTTTTTAGACAGATTTAGCAAAAAAAAACCTCTTTTGGGGTCATTTGGGTGGATTTGACCTATCTCTGGCCCCCCTTGCTCGATTTTGACATGTGACATCTCTTT
Source organism: Gobionotothen gibberifrons (assembly GCA_943591055.1). Classification (NCBI taxonomy): domain Eukaryota; kingdom Metazoa; phylum Chordata; class Actinopteri; order Perciformes; family Nototheniidae; genus Gobionotothen; species Gobionotothen gibberifrons. The sequence goes on from CALSBZ010035096.1 coordinate 12,648, forward strand.
CTGACCGTTAGAGCCAATGGAATCGAGGGGAACTCCCACCTAGTCCTTATTTGGTCATGTCTGTGTGTTAGACTGCCGCGTCAGCCAATACATGGGAGCAGCAGCAGCAGGTGGCTACCATTAGCAGCTAACTTTTGGTCTCCGATTTTTACATGAAAATGGAATTATGGACTATAAATGAAAAAAATTATTATACAGATACATTCTCAACCTATGGATTAACCGATGCAGCCGCGTTTTTTCTCTCGTTTGAATGCCATTGAACACGTCTTTTGATCAGATTGACAGCTACGGTGAGACGATCTCTCTCGAAGCTCCGTAAAGGTATGTGTTGTGATGTCTGTGTTTGCTTCCCCTGTCGCGAGTTTGTATCTTTCAGTGTTGAGGTGGGCACCGTTAGATTCTGTGTCTTTACGATCAGAAACGATGTGTTGGATGTGCAAAGCTAGGATAAGTAATAAGGGATCTAGGAGTGATTTTCGGTGCGGTAATAGGTTAGCATTTTTCGCTCGGGGCTAATTCAGAGGGTCAGTGTTAGCATTGTGTGTTTTTTTTTTAAAAGAAAATGAAAAATATCAGTTAAATGAGTTTTTCCCCGTTATATGGATATAAAATATTCATAGTTTATTCAATATTAAGGTTCCTTAGACGTTGTTTCCTGCAAATGACGCGATTTAGGGCCCGGGTACGTGGGGCTTAAGAGGTTAACCGTGCTTTACCTGAACCTCATCATGACACTAGAGAGGACGGCAGGATTGTAATTTCCCGTTTTCAGTGAATGCAACAGAGGCAAGCACCGGTACAAGCAGGGACCGTGTTGTTAGCATCTGGTTAGCTACAGTGGTGTAGTCTACGTGATACGCTGGCATACGCTGTATATAGGGTTGCCAACTTCCAGAAATGGAGAAACGGGACACATGCATGAAGATTTTCGGGTTTCTGGCGGATTTAGTTACTTTTTTTTGTTACTTTATTTCGGTGTTAGGGTTAGGGTTAGGGTTAGGGTTATGTTATTTAATTCTTTTGGGGGAGCCAGCCCCTAGGGTTCGAAAATGTTTTTGGGGGTCAAACCCCCCAAAACCCTCAAAATGCATAGAAAACTATGCATACCTATAACACAATACAAACACAATGGTCTTACACCTGCATTAGGCTACTACTAGAGATGTCCCGATCCCGATCCCCGGATCGGATCGGCCCCCGATACTGGGTTTTAAGGTGGATCGGCAGATCCAATTAAATGTCATGGCCGATCCATATTTAATATTTCCCATGATTCCATTGTTACGTTGTTACGTTGTTTGTCGTTGTTGTTCTATTGCATCAGCCGCCATTATCGAGTTGGAAAAGTGGAATGGACACATATCGTTAGCTTGTTAAAATGTCTGCAGTTTGGCATCATTTTAAAATAACTAGAAGTGAGTCGCCGACTGCGACATGCAAAGTCTGTGGTGTGGAAGTCTCACGAGGTGGTGCTAACAGCAGGGATCGACCGATATGGCTTTTTCAAGGCCGATACCGATACCGATTATTAGTAATCAAGGAGACCGATAACCGATATTTGGAACCGATATATATATATATATTTATTTTTTTTCCAGTAAAATCAGAAAATCTTGGTGTCAAAATGTAGAATAACACAAACTCCAAAACAACTCAACACAACATCTTTGAAATGCATTTAAGCATATATTATGTTTAACTTTTAAACATAATTACAACTGGTTTCCTCTCTGTGCCCTTTTCTTTAGTGCAGCCATCTGCAATGAGTTAGAGAGAGTCAAGAAGTGGGGCTGCAGGCTGACATGCTTAACTTACAATAATGCTTAATTTATTATATCAAAACAATGCCTGTCTATCTAACATCCCAATGAGCTGCTTGCAACTGTAAAACACTAGTGTTAGCTAATGTTTTGCAAACTATTAAAAGTGAGGCTATTACAGTAGACCTAACGTTAGTCTAGTAGCCTCACTTCTAATATTTTGCTAAACATTTGCTAGATACATGTTGGCTAGCTAATGAGCTTCACATATCAACCTGAAAAACTGCGAGGCTCCACTCGCACCCCCCCCCCCCCCCCCCCCCCCCCCCC
>CALSBZ010035098.1:0-13945 GCA_943591055.1 Gobionotothen gibberifrons
GGTGGGGGGGGGGGGGGGGGGGGGGGGGGGGCGTTCGATTCCAGTTTTGGATAGTCTGGCGTGGTTTCGTTCCATTTCAAACAGCTGTTTAACGCTCGGCGTAACCTTGGCGCACTGCCACTCCAACATCCAATCACAGAGCTTGAAGATTAATCACGGGGACTGTAGTCCTAAACAATAGCTGGGGATTATGGGTAGTGTAGTGTCTTCAGCCATCCTAAACTCGAAAATGCTCGAAATGTCCCTTACAGGCCTACGTCTGTTTCCGGTTATTTTTATATTGAAATTCAGTTCCTGACGGACGGCAAAAAAAACCGAGATTATGGAAATAAACCAATAAATAAAAACAAGGATAATTGTGTGTTATTGGTGAGTAAATAACAGTGTGTTATTTTTGAAAAGAATAACAAATGGAAGGAAAAAAAGATTAAAAAAATACAGATTTCAGTATCCTGAGGCTCTGAGCCCCATTTATTTTCCTCAAAGACGGCAACAAAAGTCCGAAACTATACGATTTAAAATAAAAGCAATAATTGTGGCTTGATATTGAGTAAGAACATGTTTTTATCATGGTTTTTATGAACCACACAGCTTCCGGTCTTCCACGACCCGACCGGAGAAAAAGACGTGTTGCAGGCACGAAACTCATTACCAGTAGAAATACATTGCTTTTAAAGTCGTTCTGTGTGACACGAAAAAAAGGAGATAATCGTGTTGGTGACACGAAATGCCATGAGACTGGGTTGTCAGAGCAGAGCTCACTGTCGGAGCGGCAGAGCGTGATGTGAACTGAAAAATGTTTCTGTCGCAATATTATTTAAGGAATTGTTGAGCTAGCTAACTAACATTGTCACTATCTGCTAACGTTAGTACTCAGATCTTGTGCTTGAGTAAAAGTAGAAGTACTCAGATCTTGTGCTTGAGTAAAAGTAGAAGTACTCAGGTCTTGTACTTGAGTAAAAGTAGAAGTAGTCAGATATTTTACTTTAGTTTAAGTAGAAGTACTCAGATCTTGTACTTGAGTAAAAGTAGAAGTACACAGATCTTGTAGGCTACTTGAGTAAAAGTAGAAGTACCAGAGTGTAGGAATACTCTGTTACAGTAAAAGTCCTGCATTCAAAATGTTCCTCAAGTAAAAGTAGAAAAGTAATATCATCAAGATAGTTAAAGTACTAAAGACCATTTAGTGCTTCACATAATAAACTACACAACGGCTGTAACCTGATTATGCTTTAGGAGCTGGGGCGATATATCCAGTCTCTGATTGTGTTGTCGTTATTATGAGAGTGCTCTCATACTTCTTTGATTCTGAAATTGTATATTTATATGTGTGTACTGTGTATATGTCCGCATCTGTAGCCTGTTATTGTCTCATTATACCGCACTGTGAATGAATTAAAAGTAAATATATAAGTCCTCATGAACACATCTGTCCATCAGACAGAGTGCTGCTGTGCCTCCTGTCATCATTAATGGACGTCTCTTTAAAATGACCGCTCAGAGGAGAGGATTTCCCATTTCTCTAACCGCCTGCTGGTTCCCCTCCTCGACTCCTCCGCTCGCATCTCCTGTGGGCGGGACTAAGTCACGAGGATAGGAGTCGAGGATAGGAGTCGAGGAGGGGAAATTAGAGAATTGAGAAGCCTTTCCTCTCATAGAACTTAATCATAGTCTGTTAAGACTTCACAGAGGCGGTATAGATCTTCAGTTCTGCTGGGTGCCTGCACATGAGGGGGTAAAAGGGAAATGTAGAACATATCTTGTTACATTGTGACATCTATAAAGCTGAAAGGGAAAAACTAAAGGCTAAAGTTTATTATGTCAGGAAAGATCATAGATTTTTATTTAGTTTAGTTTTATTTATTTTATCTTTTTTGTTGATTTATTTATGTTTTGATTAGATCATAGATATATACGTCCATGAGTTAAGAGATGGAATGATATGATGATTCACACTCATGTACAGTAGGTGGCGGTATGCACCTTTAAAGTTGTTTGCAATCTGCCAAAAACCGAGAGAAGAAAAAGAAGAAGCTCTTTCTAACCTGGATCCATGTGGCGTCTCGTCGCTACGGTTCTCTCTCTCTGTGTGTTCCTGAGAACGTGTGTGTGAGCTCCAGCACTACTGATCCATCATCTGTGTGTCTGGATAAACCTCCGAATGGATTCTGTGCTCTTTTGTCTGGAGCGTTTACCTCGGACTATAGGAGCTAGCTTAGCATGCTAGCTGGAAACACGTTAGCAACACTAGTCAGATTGAGAGTTTGATGGAGAAATAAACGGTGTGTTTAACGGAGTCTGCAGGAAAAGGTGATCTAGTAAACATGAATAAAGTCCAAATGCTGCTGTCGTTGAAGAAGCAGCGACTCACTGCTGCTGCTGAAGAGATATTTGCTCTGTTTGAAAAAACGATAGCAGAGCTCGAGGAGGAGCTGTCTCTTTCCAAAGAGAAGAACGAGAGACTCCAGAAACTACTGGACGCTGTTTTACAGCCTCAGCTTCGGATACACAGAGCAGGTCTGTTCCCTTTACTCTTAATCAACACTTTAAACTCTTAGGCAACACTTAAGACTATTTATTAGTGCTGGGCAACGATTAAACATTTTAATCATGATTAATCAAATACTTTTCTGTGATTAATTGCATTGTTATGCACAAAATTCAATAATGAATTCAAAAGTAGTGTATTGCACACTTGTATCTTAAACAAATAAGGTTATTTTGAACAATAGTAGGCCTATTCCCTTTACAGAGTAGCATTTCAAATATTTCTTGTAAATCTCAAAAAACATTAATGTAATCAAATATAAAACCAAAGCTAATTTAATCCGTGTATCTACCGTCCAATTGTTTTTCTTTATGAAACACGTAAACGGAAGAGCGTCTGAGAGGCCTTTTTGCTTTTTGCTTTTTACCTTACTAAATGGTCAAATGGTCATTGGAGTGAGGGGCGGGGCGAAACTCATGGAAGTGATTTCAAAACAAAAGCACTCGTTTGCTAAAATCACACTTTGAATCACTATAGTATCCTGCTGAAGGAACGGTGATTATTATAAACAATGTGAATTTAGCGATCCCATCGAAAACGGCCAAGACACATTTTGAGCCCAGAGAATGGATGTTATTAAGGGCTGTAAATACAATAAGCCTATGGGTAAAATGGACAACATTGTTAGGAGATTTAAACTATACAGCGATTCTGCACTGCGGTCTCAGCCGCCTCTCGAGTTTGTTTTTTCAAATCAGCTGCTCTTCATTTTTCCTGCTATATTTGACGAGTGATACAAATATTTGTTACCACAAGTTCTTAAGGAAACTGACACTGTCGGACTAATCGTCCGTCAAAGTCCCCTCCATAGTAGGCTCCTAATGCATGCTTTTCTGCTATCTTTGATGAATGATAAAAATATAATTGTACCATTAGTTAGTAGTAATGAAATTGATACTGTTTGACTTTGTATTAGCCTACTACTTACAATACATTGAAGTACTTTTACTGTGTATTTTTTGAGAAATACTCTGTCAAAGTCCCCTGCTGAGAACAAAATCAAGCCACTTCTGCTAAATTCGATGAGAGAATTATTTTTTGTTGCCATTAGTTCTTCGTGAGATTGATCCTTGAAACTACCCCCACAAGTAGCCTACTATGAAGTACTTACTGTGTACTTTTCCAGTAATCCTCTGTCAATGTCCCCTCCTGAGAACAAGAATGCATGTTTCTCTGCTATTTTGAATAAGCGTTAAAACACCTTTCTCCTGAGACTGATATTGTTGGACAGAGTATTTTAAGAGGATGGTAGACTTGATATCAGCACTACTTCCAGTCAGTACTCCGGCAGCAGCATTTTTAGCCCTTGGAAAGTCTTTAGAGTCTGGCCTGGATAGCTGGTCTATCCTTCAGCACACTGACACACTCTGTCACTCTTGTTGGCCTGCTGTCTTTTAAAATATGATTATTTCTCTGCTCCTAGTTCATTCCTCGCAGATTCTTCCATCAATCCCAGTCATTGCATGTCAGTCAATAGAGCTTCGGAAAATGTGTCCAATTCAACAAAATGTTTTTTTGTGAGTGAAGGCCAGAGCTACATTACATTGTTTGATTGTGTAATTACAAGGTGAGATAAAATAAATCCACATCCTCCTATGAAACCTATTTTATTTCCTTTTCCATGTTATATTTATACTTACTTGCATTAGAACATTTGCATGTTGAACTACATGCTGATATATCTTCCCCAGCCTCAAGGAAATATATTAAAAATAAATGGATTCATAACTTTAAAAAATTGATAAAAATGTATAAATTAATAATGTTGTGTGCAAACATTTCAAATAAAAAATATAAAATGAAAAATAAGTTTACTTTTGAAATGATTTCTCACAAAAACCTTTCTAAATTATAGTAGATTATTAAAAAAAGTTTTAGTCAAACGTTTTTCTGCCTAAAATAGTTGAAATTGAACGTACTGCAAACTATATCAAACACCACATGCATGGCAATTAACCCATTTGTGCCCACTATTTAAATTGACTTTCGTTAGTTAATACAAATATTGATATTATATATATACAGGCTTGGAATTTCGTCATTTTAGGGGCAAGGCCATTTGGCCTTCCCGTTCACATTTTTTTTAAGGGCACAAAGGTCACATGACAGGGCACAAAGGCCGTTTGGTTAAATTACGCTGGTTTTACCTTTCAGATTAATACCGTAACATTCTCATTCACCAAGAAACATTAATTGTGTATTAAAACATTTGTTTTAATTAAAAAACATTGAAAAACATTGCATAAATATGAACATATACACTCAAACACACAAACAAAACTACTTAACAATACAAGCTCAATTTGTCTGCAGCGTCTCCAGCGGGTCGTATCCGTGTGAACGGAAGACTTTTTTGATATCGAATTCGGTTCGTTTGCGTTCCCGTGTAAATGGGGCCGTAGTCATTGCAGATTTCATCTCATGACAAAATGTAACGAGTCGACTTTAAATAGGCTAATACAATGGTAATTAACTATCAATAGTACTTTCTATAAACACGTAAATGTTAAGTCCTTTCAAATACTACCACATACTTCAGTTAAATCATATCAAAACAGCTTGGTCCGCTTGCTTACCTGTGCTTGTCTTGCTCCCGCGGCTGAGGAGGAGGCTTTCGGGCCCCTACAGGCATGTCTGACGGAACAATCACAGCAGAGCAATCACTCTGATCCACAGGCACGGGACTATCCTACTGCGCGCACTAGTATGACTTCACTAGCGTTGTTTACACTGGAACTTTTGACAGGGGCACAAAGGCCACTTTGGCCGTGAATTGCATTTTTTTTCACAGGGCATCACGGGCCAAAGTGCGGGGCCATGGCCGTCGTGGCCGTCATGAAATTCCCACCCTGTATATGTATATGTATATATATATATACAGATAGTGCACTAACTTACAGTTGAAACGATTTGTGGAAGGATACATTCTTTATGGGCTTCTATTAGCGCGTTCACACCAAGTACTTTTCCCACAAAGGTTCCTGAGAACTACGATTTAGTTGCGTTCACACCAAAAAGCCCCAGGAACTAAATTAGTTCCTGAGAAGCTTTTTTACCCCCTTTTGAGTTCCTGCTAGAGAGCAGGGACTCTCGTGGGAGAAAAAAGTTCCTGCGTCAAACTCCCAAAAACTTTTGTGAAGACGCCATTTATTTCCTCACATCACAATCTCAGCGCAGCGCACCAACGAAGAGTTTATTTTTGTGAAAGCAGCTATGGCAACACCAAATAAATCAGCGGAGCGGTGGACTGATGATGATGTGTCGGCGCTTCTGGAGATTTACTCTGAGGACGGGATCCAGAAGCTTCTACTGAAAGCAGTGTACAATGCGAAAATGTCCGGCACAGCTTCGACAATTGATTCTGGCGCGATCGGGTGGGAGGCTGAATTGCCCAACGAGGACGACGAATTAGGTAAAATATACTACATGCACTGCACTGTTTTAATCTGCACAATACTGGTCACATATGTACTTTTATTTGCTCGGTAGATCGAGTTAGCAATACTAGGCTGAACTGGGTAACACTGTTAGCAGGCCGGAACCGAGCTAGTTAATAACATCTAGCTAGCTCGCTAGCTAGATGTTATTACTACTATTACTACTAGATGTTATTACTACTATTATTATTATAACTCATGGCACTATACAGCAGCTAACTTAGTTTCAGCCTTATTTTCACAGGATTTCAAGATGGCGCCTGTGTCGGCACGCCGCTCCCTCAGCTCTCTGCCTTTAGCTATCCTGTTTTTGCTTTATGTTTGTCAGAATGTCCCTGCTCTGCTTGTCTATGATCGCCAAGCTCTCCTCCTCCTAAGACCCTCACTGGAGTTTATACTGCTGCCCAAACCTATACCTGGCAACCGTAAATCGACTCCCCCCCCCTCTACTGTCAGATATTCCCACCTACCTGCGCCGGCTGCCCTGCATCCTGCCTCACCGAAAGCGCTTCAGACGACGGGGAAAGCGTGGTGGCGTGTTTGTCCATCAAATAGCACACCTGACGGCTGCTCCGCGCGGTGTTCAACGCGCACATCTTCGTCAGCTGAGATGCTCTACACCTTCAGCCACCCCGGAGAGAAAACTCTGCATGGCTTTGCTAAACGCTAGGTCAATAGCTAACAAGACGTTCCTTTTAAACGACTTCTTCACCTCTCATGATCTGGATTTAATGTTCCTGACGGAGACCTGGGCCCACACCGGCGAGTATGTACCGTTTTCTGAACTTCTTCCTCCCGACTGTACTTTCTTTAGCTCCCCCCGTACCACCGGCCGTGGTGGGGGTATAGCTTCAGTGTTTAAAGCTAATCTCCAATGCCGTTTGCTTCACCCAGTAACCAGCTATGCTAGCTTCGAGTTACAGCTTTTTGAATTGAACCCAGCCTCGCCTATATTCTGCGCAGTCGTGTATCGTCCGCCAAAGTATAATAATGATTTTATAACTGACTTTGCTGACTTTCTGTCCGGGATCATGGTGAAATATGATCGTGTTTTGATCTGCGGAGACTTTAATGTCCATGTGTGCTGTGAGTCTAAACCTCTGGTTAGGGATTTTTTAAACCTCCTCGACTCTTTCGGTCTTATTCAGTCCGTGGCTGGCCCAACACATGATAAAGGACACACCTTAGATTTAGTATTATCGTTTGGATTGTCTATCTCCGTGGATGAAATCTGTGTAGGAACGCGTATCTCAGACCATTTACCGGTTCTGTTTACAACCTTGATCCCTTCTGCAGGAGTCGAATTACGTGCTCCTGCGCGTCGTCTGCGTTCAATTAGCCCCTTGACTGCCTCACAGTTTTCAGATGCCTTTAATACTTATCCGATTTGTAAATTAGAGGTGAACTGTGCTCTTAGTGCAGATGAGCTTGCATGCACTCGACATGCACACTAATACTGGATTCCGTTGCTCCTTTTACGCTTAGACGCAACAAAGTTCTCTCAGAGCCGTGGCTCAATGATTGTACTCGCGCTTTTAGACGCGCTTGCAGGCGTGCAGAGAGAAAATGGAAAAAGGATAAACTTCATGTCTCCTTAGAAATTCTTCGGAATCGCAGGACCAGCTGCTCATGGTGATGGCACGCCATGCTGACTCGGCAGCACGCCAGGTGGCGGTGGCGGCGCTCCAGGCGGAGCAACAAATTACCTTTCAGGCTGGGCTTCTGCGAGTGCTAAGCGAGCTGGTTAAATCCAACAGGCCTTCAATAAAAAAAAATAAGAAAAACTTGTTGTCGTTGATAAACTATCCAATGACTTGTTGGGAGGCGTGTGGCGCAGTGGATGAGTGCGTTGGTGTTCGGATCAGGGGAGCACAGGTTCAAACCCCACTGCAGTCAGCATGTCGTTGTGTCCCTGGGCAAGACACTTCACCCCAAATTGCCTACATCTGGGACAGTCAATTTTGTATTATTATTATATATATGCCACTGTTATTAATACTGACACATAACTTTGCACTAAGGTGTGTTTGCTGCTGAGCCTACCTATTATTGTTATTATATATATATTGCCACTGTTATTATATTGTTTTGATACTACTGACACTTATTGATCTGCTGCTGATAAATAAAAGAGAACCTACATGGCGATTAAACAGATCACGTATCTTGCTTATTTCTCCTCTGACACTTTATCTTTACAGTGACCTGTGTAGCATCCTATACATCACATGTAAGTGATTATTCTGATACCATCATGTTTCAGAAAGAGAAATGGTTAAGTTTGTAATTACCAGTGTTGTGAGTTCAATATTTGTAATTAATTATAGTAAGGGAACATCTTAGGAGTTAGTGTACTGAGTTCCTCTCAGGAGGATATATAATAAAGGTGTGTGTTAACTGATGAGACAATTTACTGTGCATACGACACACCTGACAGTTTGTTATTATATTGCCACACTGTTTTGATACTGACATTTTATCTTTGCACTAAGGACGGTGTGTCTGCTCTGCACTATTGTAATTTTGTCTGTTGACTGTGGTAAATAAAAGAGAGAACCAAATGCACTGTACAAAAGATCAGCTTTATTGTCAATTTACAATTTACATGCTGTTCAGATGCCTCATAAGGGCTGTGCGTGTGTCTTGCCCCCCAGCCTCGACAATGGCTGGCGCTGGCTCATCAAGCTGGGTCGCTGGTAAGGCAGTCCATTCCTCCCTGTACTCATCATCACCACGACACTCACACAGGTTATGCAATACGCAACATGCTGCCACCTGAATTTTGATATTGTCCTGCCAAAAGCGTTCTCCACCACCACTCGTGATAATGCTCATCATCCTCAGCTGTCCTACGGTGAAACATGTCCATAGTGCGTGCTTTCCGTCGTCCAATCCTTTTGTTAAGGCTCCTTAACCGCCTTCGCCTCCGAATCAGCATTGCTATTGCTTTTGACTGGTCGACGATCTGTATTTGTGACTTATTGGCTTAAATAACTCAGTTACGAAGCTGTATAACACAAGCACCAAAACCACAACTTCAGTCAACTCCATACCTGAGGTCGGAAGGTAAACGGACGCATACAGCGGAAGCGGAAGTTTTTCTTCTTCTTCTTCTCTCGGTTTTTTGGCGGATTGCAACTTTAAGTTGTTTGCGGCCTGCCAGTAAACTCAAAGCAGAAGAAGAAGAAGTGACGTCAGCGGCTTAATTTGCCTAATCCTCCCCCAGGAACTAATTTTGGTGTGAACGCAATCTTTTAGTTCTAGAGAACTAAAAGAGTTCTCTAGAACTAATTTCTCAGGAACCTTTGTGGGAAAAGTACTTGGTGTGAACGCGCCTATTGGCTCTCTAGATAAAGGGTATTTTATGGTTGCTTGTATTATCCTCAGATAGTGGTTTGTTTAAATAACTAGTGACATTTTAATAAATATTGCAAAAAATGTCTCCAAAAAAGGCATATATATAACCTGGCCCGCTTAACCAGTGTGTATTTCTTCAAGCACCACAAGATTCAGAGTTTATAAAGTACAATTCTGGGCCATTAATTGTGTCATTTCTCCAAACACATACAGTCAAAATGCCTGTTTTGAAGCCTTAAAATGGTGCAGGAAAAGGACTTTACATTGTATTATACTTAAAGACAGGACTATTCAGTTAAGAGAAGAGAAAAAAGGAAATCAAACTGTTATAATGGGTGATGTAACATTAATGACAGACATAATGAGGTCCTTGGCAGTTGGCACTCAGACTCTAGAGGGGTCATTTTGTGATCATGGGGCATCACCCTTGTATACAGTATCAGGACAATATCATATGGAGTCAGACACTGGAAGTGTGCTGGAGGCGTTGACTGGGCCTGATGGAAGGGTGAGGCTGATGAGACTGAAGAATCTGCGAGGAGCGAACTAGCGGCTGAGAAATAATCTTTAAAGACAGCAGCATCATAAGAGGCCAACCATGTGACAGAGTGTCAGTGTGCTGAAGGATAGACCAGCTATCCAGGCCAGACTCTAAAGACTTTCCAAGGGGTAAACATGAGTACTGACTGGAAGTATTGCTGATATCATGTCTACCATATCCTCATAAAATACTCTGTCCAACAATATCAGTCTCATGAAGAAAGGTTTTTTAACGCTTATTCAAAATAGCAGAGAAACATGCATTCTTGTTCTCAGGAGGGGACATTGACAGAGGAGTACTGGAAAAGTACACAGTAGGCCTAAGTACTTCATAGTACTTGTGGGGCTAGTTTCACTAGTACTGAGTCCAACAGGATCAATCTCACGAAGAACTAATGGCAACAAAAAATAATTCCCTCATCAAACTTAGCAGAAGTGGCTTGATTTTGTTCTCAGCAGGGGACTTTGACAGAGTATTTCAATGTATTGTAAGTAGTAGGCTAATACAAAGTCAAACGGTATCAATTTTATTAAGAACTAATGGTACAATTATATTTTTATCATTCATCAAAGATAGCAGAAAAACATGCATTATGGAGGGGACCGACTATGACAGAGGATTACTCACAAAGTACACAGTAAAAGTTCTTCATTTTATTTCTGGTAGAAGTCAAACTAGAACCGAGTCCAACAGTGTCAGTTTCCTTAAGAACTTATGGTAACAAATATTTGTAGGCCTATCACTCGTCAAATATAGCAGGAATAATGAAGAGCAGCTGATTTGAAAAAACAAACGCGAGAGACGGCTGAGTGACCGCAGTGCAGAATCGCTGTATAATTTAAATCTCCTAACAATGTTGTCCATTTTACCCATAGGCTTATTGTATTTACAGCCCTTAATAACATCCATTCTCTGGGCTCAAAATGTGTCTTGGCCGTTTTATTTGTGATCGCTAAATTCCCCCTTGTTTATAATAATCACTAGGGATGTAACGATATATCGAATATCGCGATATTGCGGTAAATAGATGTCTCAATACCGTCGTGAGACTGAGAAAATATACCGCGATTTTGATTTTTTATAATTTTTTTTTTTAAACCTTTATTTAACCAGATGGTCCCATTGAGATAATCGATCTCATTTTCAAGGGGGACCTGTCCAACATGGCAACAAGTAGGTTATAACATGAACATACAACAACAGATAACACAAAAGGACATCGTATTTACAGGGCTACATGTACATACCTAGAGACATAGACAAGTACCAACAGTATATTTATATCTCGCCCTGTCAATAAGCCTCACCTTCTTGGCAAAAACTGTATTGTTTTTGAAGTGCTGGAGAGACAATGCACAGTTTTACCACTGCTGTCACCCATGCCCAAAGCATATCTCTCTGTCCCAGCAACATCAGTACCAAGCAAGAGAGTTTTTTCCACAGCAGGGGATATTGTAAACGCCCAAATATCCCAGCTTCTACCTGGAAATGTGGACATGCTCATATTCCTAAAATATAACCTTGATGATGCTGAGTGAGTGAGTTAGTGAGTTAGAGTTGAGTTACTTGAAAAACTAGTGAAACTTGAACTTGTTGACGCTTTAAAATACTACTATCCTACTAAAATGCTGTACAAATGAGATTTATAATTTAATAAAGAAAAAAAAATTCAAGTAAAAAAAAAAGAAAAAAGATTCACATTTATTTTCCTTTATTTTTCAATATCGCGATAAATATCGTACCGTGGACTTTTTATCGTACCGTGAGTTTTGGGTATCGTTACATCCCTAATAATCACCGTTAGCAAACGAGTGCTTTTGTTTTGAAATCACTTCCGTGAGTTTCGCCCCGCCCCTCGCTCCAAGACCATTTAGTAAGGTAAAAAGCAAAAAGCAAAAAGGCCTCTCAGACGCTCTTCCGTTTACGTGTTTCATAAAGAAAAACAATTGGACGGTAGATACACGGATTTATTTGCCACTGCCAGGGCATTCACCTTTTATCTAGTTTGTTATAGAAAACAAGTTGGCCTCCGAGTCCAGTGATAAGGAAATTCAACTTTATGGTGGTTGCACATAACTCTGGTTCTATCAACTCTGCCGCCTGGACTAATTACAAATATCCATGTAAGAGTTTGGTACCTTTCTCCATGTCTCTGTCCCCACTAGTGTTGTCACAATACCAACATTTTTGTTTCGATACCGATACCAAGTCAATAATTACGATTTCCATACTTTTTTGATACTTTTCTTAAAAAAGGGGAAACCGTCTTAAATGTCATTATTGTGCTTTATTTCAAACCTGGAAAATGTTTTCAGTCATAACACAAACTTTTGAACAATGAGAACAATAAATTAAATAAATTAAAGCAATGGCATTCAAGGTAAAATGAGAGTTATGATATTGGGGTCATGTCGAGTCAGATCGCTATCCCTTTAAGAGAGAGAGAGGGGGGGGGGTGGGGTGGCACACATGTGTGTGTGAATGGTAGAGCGAGCGATAGTGTTTTGAAGCGAACGGAGCAGCAGCAAAATATGTCTGTTGAGTGTCTTCAAAGTTAGATCTGTAACAAAGACCTTAATAAGTGCAACGGGCTCCCAAAGAAGAGCTCACCTGTCTGCCTTATTGAAAAGTGGGTTATTGAACCCAAGGTTTGTTGCTTCGGCCCTGGTAGACTGCAGAGAGTCATCCCTTGTTTTCATCGTCAACGGTCTGGGAGCCAACAGGAAAGTTGAACACAAGAATACGTATGAACTAAAATCATCTCAAACAAGGAGCTTAGAGGAGCTGACATCGGCTGCAGGGAGTGGAGGCAGAGCGCTGAACACAAACAGGAAATATTGCTCTTATTAAAACAATGTCATTCTTAACAGGTTAAAGTACTGTTACTAATGAAATGGAGGAATCATAACGTTTTTAACGGCAGGGTATAGCGATACCTTTCTAGTATCTGTGCACCGTGCAACACTAGTCCCCGCCACTTATTTTCTGTTTTGGTTCATGTGAGCACTGCAGCAGTCTAAAGCCCCTGACACACCAACCCGATTTTGGGAGTCAGAGGCCGTCAGAGGCAGTCGGGCTTCAGGTGATCATGTAGAGCTGTGTGTCTCCCTCAAACTCAGCAGCTGATCCGATCTCTGATCCCTCTCTCTTGTCCGGTTATACTTCACTCGCGTTTATGTCCATATCGATCAGATCCAGCTCTCCTGATCAGCCTTTATAGAGGGCACCGATCAAACTATTAAGAGTGAATATCGGCCGTTAATGATCGCGACCAATCAATCGGAGCATCCCTAATTATTACTGCACATTTTGACCGGCAGGTTTTGAATTGACCGTTTTTTAATAAATTTGACCAGCTAAAAAACGGTAATTACCGGTTAACGGAAACCCTGGTCCCAACCCATCTATGTATACAGTCGTCTAGCTGAATCTCCTCTCGCAGCTGTGTATCTATGTATTCAGCAGGATGTCTGCAGGAGGTACTTGGAGTAAAGTTGTTATATATAATACATATAATGGCACTGTTCTAGTGGTAAACACTTAAGAAAGAACATGTCAAGCTATGTGCTGTATCAGAAACAATGCACGGCGTGTTTTGGGAGTTTTGGTCTGTGTTTACGTTAGCAAGCATCGCTAACGCTGTACTGAAGAGAATACGTGTAACATAATGTCCTTGCGGTAAACCCTGCAAGAGAGAAACGTTTGAGCTTCATACTGTTTCAGAAATAATGCTTGAAGTGGTTTGGAGCATAATATGGCATTTAATCACGGCAGCGTTTAGCTGAGTTTCTCCCAGTAGAAACCTCTCTTAGCAGGGGAAAGCTGCATGATGCTACAAAGGGGTGTGGCTCGCAGCAGCTGTTCCATTTAAAGCAGAATCAGCCTTTTTGGAACAGGGGTGGAATAGAGGGGTATGAGTAGTATGAGGCATGCTACAATGGTTAGGTATGGCCCTATAATATATTTTTCAAATATAGCATAATAGGTCCACTTTAAATAAGGTTTAAATGCAGGCTTTTTATTTGTAATAGAGTATTACCATTCTATAGGCGTAGTGTAGCT
>CALSBZ010035105.1:0-15520 GCA_943591055.1 Gobionotothen gibberifrons
CGCAGTTTTAATTATTATTATTATTGTTGTTGTTGCTATAATGCAGGGGTATTCAATTGCATTTCAAAGAGGTCCAGTAAGAGAACATGAAGACTGTTTCTCTCCTCTTGTTTCGTCTCTGTGTGTGTGTTTGAATCTATCGTGCTGACTCACTGACTGCACCGATTTCATTGGCTGAGTAGCGTCACACAAAACATTAAACAATAACTTTTTAAAACCTTTTTATCTTTATGTTTTAAACATATTGTATAAAACTCCCCCACTATTTTCTGTGCACATTACATAGACTAGCTAATATTCTACCTACTGCTTGGGACTTAGAGTCTTCAAAATGTCCAATGTCACAGACTGGGACTTACTTTAGAGTCAGTTGTATTTACATTCAGTATGACTTGTTATGATTCAATGTGAAAGAGTATACTGCTCAATAAATAATTATCTCCAAATACTGTTGGAGAAACGATGGCTGTTCATATATACATGAACTGTGACTATTAATAATAATAATAATGGGTTTAATTTATAAAGCACTTCATATTTGATTTCAAATCCCGAAGTGCTACAAGTAGTGGGCATGGACAGTATAAAAACAATACACAACACGGTAGAATTAAATAAAAAGCAATAAAAACAAACAAAATAAAATAAAAGGATGGTAATAAATAAAAGGTCTAGGGAAAGGCTCTATTAAAAAGATGGGTTTTGAGGCCTTTTATGAAGGCCTCCACGGTCTGTGGTGCTCTCATGTGGTCGGGGAGAGCATTCCACAGACTGGGGGCAGCCGAGCAGAAGGCCCGGTCTCCCATAGTGCGGAGCTTAGTCCTGGGGGGTTTGAGGATGTTGGAGTTGCTGGAGCGGGTGGTCCGCAGGGAGGTGTGGGGGGTGAGGAGTTCCTTGAGGTAGGGTGGGGCAGTTCCATGGATACACTGGTGGGTGAGGACGGAGACCTTAAATTCGATCCTCAGTTCCACAGGGAGCCAGTGTAGTGATTTAAGGATGGGGGTGATGTGATCATATTTGCGCACCCTCATCAGGATCCTAGCAGCGCTGTTCTGAATGTATTGAAGCTTCTGGATGCTTTTGTTAGGGATCCCGATGAGGAGTGCATTGCAGTAGTCCAGCCTGGAGGAGACAAAGGCGTGGACTAGTTTTTCGGCGTCAGACAGAGTGAGTGTGGGGCGGAGTTTGGCGATGTTCCTGAGGTGATAGAAGGAGTTCTTGCACAGCTGTTTAATGTGGGCCTCAAAGGTCAGATGGGCGTCCATTTTCACACCCAGGTTGGTGACTGTTGAGGAGAGGGTAATGTCCTGGCCGGTGATGGTGGTGATGGTGGATGACCGAACCTGGTGTGGGGTGCCGACTATAATGGCTTCGGTCTTGGAGCTGTTCAGTTTCAGGAAGTTTTGCTCCATCCACGCCTGTATCTCCTCCAGGCAGGCAGTGAGTGTGGGTGGAGGCAGGGCTGCAGAGGAGGTAGGGTTGATCCTGAGGTACAATTGGGTGTCATCAGCGTAACAATGGAACGACACTCCATGTCGGCTGATGATAGAGCCAAGGGGGAGCATGTAGAGTGTGAAAAGGGTGGGTCCGAGAACTGATCCTTGAGGGACACCACAGGAGACGTACTCTGTTCTCCCGGTGAGGTATGATCTGAACCAGTCAAGGGGAGAGTCAGAGAGTCCGATAGTGGACTGCAGACGATGGAGGAGGATGCCGTGATCGACGGTGTCGACAGATGCAGTGAGATCGAGGAGGATGAGGAGAGAGAGAGAGCCAGCATCAGCCGTCATCAGCAGGTCGTTGGTGACCCTGACCAGGGCAGTTTCTGTGCTATGGCCTGAGCGGAAACCAGACTGGAACTTCTCAAATAGGTTGTTGGAGTTTAGGTGGTCATGGAGCTGAGCAGCAACTAGTTTTTCCAGCACCTTTGATAGAAATGGAAGGTTGGAAATGGGTCTGTAGTTGGCCAGGACTCCCGGATCAAGGGAGGGTTTTTTGAGGCGAGGTTTGATGACAGCGTTTTTTAGGGCAGAGGGGACATGGCCAGCCTGGAGAGAGAGGTTTATGATCTTAGTGATCATGGGGCTCATGGTACAGATGTACGATTTCACCAGAGCTGACGGAAGGGGGTCCAGGACACAGGTGGAGGGCTTCATCCTCCTAACGATGCCCTCAACCTCTCGCTGAGAGATGTCCGTGAAACAGTGAAGAGGCTGGGTTGTCCCAGACTGTGGGTCAGCAGTTGGAACTGGAGGTGAAGAGGGGCTAGAGAGGATGGAGCGGATGGTGTCAACTTTTTTTATGAAGAAGGCGGCGGTGTTGCAACACTGCTTCTCAGTGGAGTCGGAGAGTAGAGGACTTTGGGGTTTGAGGAGGTGGTTTATGGTGGACAAGAGTTGCTTGGAGTTTCCAGTACTACTGTTGTTGATGATGGAGGAGTAGTACTGGGACCGTGCATCTCTGAGGGACTGTGCGTAGGCCTTCTGGTGTTCACGGTAGGCTAACCGGTGAACAGTGAGTCCTGAAGCCTTGAGCCGCCGCTCAAGGACACGCCCAGCTGTCTTCATTCTCCGCAGCTCGCCGGTGTACCAAGGGGCTGAGCGCGAGAAGGTGACCATCCTGGTTTTGAGGGGGGCGTGCAGATCAAGGAGACTTTTAAGGGACTGGTTGTAATATGCCACTGACTCATTTACTTATGAGAAGTTGGCGGAGGAAAGATGCTGGAGATCCAGGGTCATGGTGTCCGGGTTGATGTTCCTCAGGTTCCTGAAGCGGATTTGGCGTCTGGGCTTGCTGAGTGGGGACTGGAAAAACAGCCCCATAGAGATGGTCTTGTGGTCAGACACCCCCAGGTCATACACTAGCAGATTGCTGATGGGGGCGGAATTTGTGATGACCAGGTCGAGCGTGTGGCCCTTGGCGTGTGTGGGGACATCAACATGCTGTGTGAGATTGAGGCAGTCCAGAAGTAGCAGAAACTCAGTGGCAAAGTTGCAGGAGGGGGAGTCGACATGAATATTAATATCTCCAAGTATGATAATATTAGCAGAAGTTGTGCATAGCGTAGTGAGAAGGTATTGTATCTCTGGGATGAAAGCTGAATTGGGTTTGGGTGGCCGGTAGATCAGAAGTATTGTCAGGGGGAAGGGGGGTTTACACTTAAATGCAAGGCATTCAAAAGAGGACAATACAGGCAGGGGCAGGAGTGACAGTTCCAATTCCTTTCGGTAAATAACAGCTAGGCCTCCACCACGACCAGTGCTGCGGGCTTTTTCCAAGTAGCTGTAGCCAGGAGGGCAAGCTTCATTGAGGGTGGAGTAAACCTCTGGCTGATGCCAGGTTTCCGTGAGGCACATGAAGTCCATTTTCTCATCAATGATGTGGTCTTGAATGAAGGATGCTTTATTACTGAGGGATTGTGTATTCAGAAGTTCTATTTTGGCTTTATAAGATGTGGAGAGTCTCTGTAGGGGCCGGAGTAGGCTGTAATCCACTCCACGTTTTCCAGACTCCATCGTGTGTGGCGGTCTCGCGATGCTCTCCGTGTATTCATTCAGCGGTCTCGCGATGTTTCTGCCGTGATTTGACCCCACCGTTACCGGGCTCTGATGACGCGTCAGATGTGCGACACGACGGCAGACAGAGAGGATGAATGGAATTTCTGCATCTCCGTGCTGGGAATATACAGTGTGTCTTCTTCTTTGGCTTCGGTGGATACAGATGAAGCACTTAATTTCGGACTCCAGCTTACCTGTTCCTGCCTACGCCCAGTTTCGAGGAAGGTCAAGCCCTCCCACTATTTTCCAAGAGGGCGTTGCCAGATTTTCAATTTCAGGTTTTCAATGATCCATTGCAGCTGGCTTCATTATAATTACATTTATTTATAACGGGGGCGGTCTCAAGTCAAGCTGGAGGCTTTCCCTTGAGCGAGGGCAGACCACTTACCAATCACTGCCCTTGCGTTTCAAACTGTCCGAAATTAAGTGCTTCATCTGTATAGCGATGCCGACGAAGAAGTCCAAGTTGTTTAATGACTGAGGTGCAGGTTGGAGCGTTGGAGTGGTTGAAACTCAGGAGTTGGGGAATGGAAAACCTCAGCATGTCAACAGGTTGGCCGCCGAAGAAGTTTGGTAGCGGTGCTTAGCAGCGAGGGCTAACAGCAACGAGACAGCTGGAAAACTATCCCGTTAGTATAACTCACGTCCGGGAATGAAAACAGAGGCTTGGGGGTCCGCCTGCTATCACACTAGTAGCGGGAGAGAGGCAAGCAGTCTGCCGGAGATAGTCAGCGAATTTGGGCGATACAGCAGGAGTCCCAACAGCCGTCAGGTCAAAAACCGTCAATAATCACGAGGTTTAAGATATAAAAACACTGGTTGAACAGACTATAAGTTTAGCCATGTAACTATAGCTTAAAAGCAGATAAAGTAGCTTAAAAGCAGATAAAAACTCTGAGGCGTAGGAGAAGCGGCGAACAAACAAGCGCCAGCATCCTCTCCCGTCCAATACCTTGTCTGAACTCAAGGTGTGTGTCAATATTAGGCGCTGTTTACACGGTAACGGAACGGGTGTTATCCGCTACAGTTCTCTATCGTATTGGACGGTTCGTTCACACGAGGCCGTAACGGAACCGCGGAAAAGGAGCCCTCATATGATAACGGGTCCCAAGGTGGGTAAATCTGCAGACGGAACGCTCTGGGGGGTCAAACGGCTCCGTGTGTACGCCCTATACGCCATAGCCCGCCTCTCCCCATCTCTCCTGCTCACCCCCGTGTCACCCGCGCCATTGCTGATGTGTTTCGCCAACAACAACAACCGAGTGTTTCAAGCCAGGTCCCGGTATCTCGCAGGACAGTGCACCCAGCAGGAGCCTCCAGCTAGATATGGACATAAACGTGAGTGAAGTCTAATCGGACAGGAGAGAGAGATCAGAGATTAGCTGCTGCTGACGGAGACACACAGCTCTGCATGATCACCTGCAGCTCCACCCACTGTGATGCATTTATTTTAACTACCTAAACTAGTTATAAATATGTTTATTGTTAGTGTCGGGTCACTAATTACTTGATCAGCCAGCTGCATGAGACGGATACTGACGGGCTGTCAGGAGAGGGGGAGGAAAAGAAAGACTCCGTTTATTATTATTATATTATTATTTAGAGTCATTATCAATTAGTTTTAAAGCTCAATAAATAACAAAGAAGACCTTTGACCGGTGCTTTTCTAATTTTGTCCGGAAGATTTAAACTTGAACGGACATGTTGACCGGCGAAAAAAACAGAAGGGTAACCAGTCAACCATGGCAATCATGCTTGGGAGGTCTTCTTCGCTGCTTTTGGTGTATTTTGTGGTGGAAGTACAGCGCCACTTACAGGCCCGGCATATGTACTACAGCGTCTCCAGCGGGTCGAGCGGTCTCGTGTGGACGGAATACTTTTTTGATATCGAATTCGGTTTATTTTCCTTTCCGTCTCCATGTAAATGGGGCCTTAATGTGTCGGGAAATTCTTCATATATTCATTCATATGTGTGTGTGTGTTTGTGTGTGTGTGTGTGTGTAAGACCAGTTGCTGATGGATAGGCTGCTGACAATTCAAAGATGTCAGCTGTGTAAAGTATGCTAATGCTATGCTCTGCTCAGCATCCAAATACAGCAATATATTCCACACTGTGGCTAGAACGCTGATAATTAGCCCCCGTGGATTGGTTGTGAACACATACTGTACTTACCATGGTTCTTGGCTTGTGCCATCGCTGCTCTGTTTCAGTGCAGCTAAGGACAGGGGATACAGCAGCCAGGTTGAGTGTGGAGTAGTGTGCAGTCTGGAACAGTAGTGCAACATTGTGGTTGCAGAGTGCTGTTCCAGCTACACAGGAACACTTTGTCACTGCAATCTCCACAGGTGAGCAGTTCTCAAAGACAATCTACACATTAAAACAAAATGTCAGTCATTTTACATTTAGGACACTGCTTCAATACAACACAGACAAATGAGAAAGCTGAGAGCAGGCTGATCAGGCAAGTAATAGGTGTGGGAAAAGGCTAAACCATGTCAGGTTATCAGTCACATCACATACACAGAAGTTCTGCTGTTTGGAAAAATGTAATTTAAGGACATTCAAACAGGCACGCTTGTATAGCCTGTCTCAGCTCTCTCAATGTATTATCTTATATTATAACTACATAAAATAGTGTCAGTAGAACGTTGAACAGCTTAACATAGATGTAGGGTACAAAACCAGCACTTACCTAACACTGGCCAATACAAATAACTGGACCCTACATGGATTATACTAACCATTCAGTAAAGAACAGCAGCCGTCACAACCAGTTTCTGGGGTTTCCATGAAAGCAGAGACGGTTTTTAACCTCTCATTAAGAATCTTTGATGAAAGCTAAGTTTGGGTTTAGCTAATGTATTTATCATTTTACACGAGAAGATTACAAAATGAAAATGAATCTGTAGCCCCTTCATGCTACACACACATAGCTAACTACCAGTCGATGTGAGCAAATGTATTGTCACTATGCAGGGGCGGATCTAGAAAAATATTCATGGGGTGGCAAGAGGGTGGCAGGAGAATTTCAGCTGTGGCATCCCCTGGCAGAAGTATATGCTGATGTAATCGCAGTCATATCAATCAATGTTAACTTGGAAAGCCACAATATTGATATTTTAACTCAATAACATTAGGTGACATTATTGTGGCACATCAGTAAAGCCTTACATATACATATGAGGAGCTCTTTTCCAAAACGCTATATATCCATTTTAATAGTTGTCAGGAAAATGACATTTTTTACCTAGACCCACACATTTTGTTAATATTAAATTTATATATATATATATAGGATATATAGCGATTTGGCATGAAACGTTGATAGAATAGGTTCAGTACACAGCAAAAATGGCACAACAAACTCAATTTTCAATTTGGCTTTTATAGCGTTTTGGAAAAGAGCTCCTCATATATAAGGTGGAGTTTGTTTCACTCTTAGACCAGCAGGGGTACCAATCTATGCAGAGTGCTGCAATAAGTACATTCATTAACTGTCTCATCGATGTTTGTCTGTATGAATATGATAATATTAACAATCATATTATTCCTATCAGCTGTCAATCACTGTTATGATTCACATATTCAGTGTTATTATTAAATAAACTATATTTGTTGGCGGAGTTAATGATGAATGTTCCTCAAGATGCTTGCTCACCGTCCTTCAAATTTGAAGGACGTAGATGTAGGACCTCATTTCAGACAGTTTTAAACGCGAGGGCCGTGATTGGTACGTGATCTGCCCTCGCTCAAGGGAAAACCTCCAGCTTGACTTGAGACCGCCCCCGTGATAAATAAATGTAATTATAATGAAGCCAGCTGCAATGGATCATTGATCCACCAGGGGGTGCAGTGGGGTTCCACACTGGAGCTCATGTGAAATAAAGTCAGATACAGTACGCTGGATGTACAGCGGAACTTTGTTAAGATCCATATGTCACGGATATCATACTCTGTGCTAAATAAGAGACATGTAATCAGTGTTTCCCCTATATACAAATAGCGGTGGCGCAGCGCCGCTGCTGAAATATGCGCGCTGCTGCTAGGGGGCGCCATAATAAATAATATAACAAAAGAATAATAATAATAATAATATATATATTTTTTTTTATAAATAATAATACGTGGAGACCCTTTTTCGTTTTTGATTGTTTGTTATGTGGATTTGTAGTATTTGTGTTACTGTATGTTCAATAAAGGTGTATTTTAGCTAAATCTTGAGACATTGCCACTGTATGTACTAGGCAGGGCAGATTTTTGATGAAAGTGGGGGATGTTGGCTTATCAGGCGCCCGCAGCTCACAGCCAAAGTGCAAGCGTGGGAGCGAGGGAGAGAGAGAGAGAGAGACAGAGGGCGCACCGGTACCGGCGCTGTTGTTATTAGAATCTGGTGCTAGCTGCGCTACCGGATATAAGAAGTAGATGTTTCTACAACCAGGGTGGAGCTCTCCTATCAGACTGAGAGGCTCAGTGAGCTAAAGGACTCTCTGAGTGTTTAGTCTAAGTTATCTCAGTGGGTCTCAAACTAATATGTGTTTACAAATTATATAAACACATATTTCCAAGGCACTCCTTTATAATTATTAGGAAAAATAAAAACAGGTTTGAAATCATTCCAATGTATACTATAGGACAGTAAACCAAAAATATCGTTTAAAGTTGCACTTTCAATAACAGCCCATACCGCCGTTCAAGTCCCCCTATCATGATGAATGAAAGTGAAGACAAAGTTAAACGCAAGCGAAAGCCCAATTGGTCCCAGGACCAATTGTTACTGCTGGCCCAGTTTGTGCTCGAGAGGAGGGGAATAATAAAGGGGAAATGTGGCTCTGGAGTGACCAGTAAGAAGAAGCGGGAGGCATGGGAAGAAATATGCTTAAACATCAATGCTTCCTTCCCTGTGGTGTGTCGCTCGACCGACGACTGCGAAAAGAGGTGGTATGCGCTGCAATCACAGTGTAGGTCGGAGATTGCCGACTATAAAAGAGCCGTCGCGGCTACAGGTAAGTCCATTATTAACATTGCTTGCATTCATTTGGGAAATGCATTTGCATGATTTAAATTTACAATTAACAAAGGCTACAGTGATATGAAACGTTGTGAATGAAAAAGGAGATTGAGGGGTATGCATGCAATAATTGCAATAGGCTACATGAAAAACCTTTCTGTTTAATATTTACAGAAGAATTACAATGTGCAACTGTTCAACCCGCTTCCCAAAAATGTGTTACAAATTATATATATATCTTCCCCACAGGAGAAATCAAGATGAAAGTCCAGCTGCAGCATCACATCACATAGCTCTTCCTCTTCTGAGTTTTTGTGAATAGGTCTTACTGAGTTAGGAGTCCTCTCGAGGACTTTTAAGCTCTCCTAAACTGAGGTGCTACTTTTAGGCCTAAAATACTTTGTGAATTGCTCTTAGTGAAAAAAATTAGGAGTCCTAAATTTAAGACTGACACGCCCATTATGTTTAGGAGTTTCTCCTAAATTCGCCAGTTAGGAGCTACTTTTAGCCCTAAGATCCTTTGTGAATACGGCCCCAGGTCTCTAGTAATTGTCTGCTCAAAGTGCACCAGATTGAAGCATTTTACTTTAAAATGTTCAAAAAAATCTTCCCGGGGGGGGCACCTCCCAATTCAAACATGTTCATACAATACTGAATACATTTGAGGCCATTTTGACTCATATTACCTATCAATACATTTCAGTTTTTGTAGTGTATTTGTCTTTTGTAGAGATTTTTCATTTATTCTTTATATATAAAATCTCGCCTAGGGCAACAAATTGTCTAGAACCGGCCCTGGTACTAGGCCTCAAGAGCCTTTCTTGTGCTGGCAGACACATAGAAACAAATTGGCGGGGCGCACTGCGCACGTGCACACACTAAAACATTCCACGCGCTCCGTGCTTACATTATGCTGGGGCCACGTGCCTTAGCACCGCTGCTATGACTCCATCCTAGGGGAAACACTGGTAATCATTTACAAAACATCACCATGTTGTTATTTAACAAAATAATGTTGTTTAGTCGAAAAAAACTTGATCAGCATGAAGGGTGTTATTTTCCCCATAAGGAACAAGTCGCTGCAAATTATCCCGCTTATTACATGGCCACATTCTCAACAAAGTAACAACATGACTCCCAATATTAATTGAAATGTTTTTATGGATTTAGAAAATGTTTTTATTGATTTAAATTGACATGCATCCGCTAAGAAAAATAGTCCGTTGCTACCGTTTTTAAAACAGTCTGAATGAAACGGCAGCTCTCAGCTGTGTATTTACACAACTAATTGCCCATCAACCACAGCTCTCTCCCCACCCCTCCCCCTGAATTGCGGATGAGGGAATAAACTGGGTTAAAACTCCACCTGAATCTCCGGATTTGAATCCCATCAAGTTGAGCTCCCTCTATGCAAATCAAACTGTAGACCAGGGGTTCTCAAAGTTTTGATGAGTGAGGGCCAATTTAGGTACCCAATATTGGATTGAGGGCCGCCCAAGAAAAAACGGAACACAAAATAATTCCAAAACAAATCCTTTCTTTATTGTACTAACCAATTATACATACAGTATACATTAAGATTAATCAATCAATCAATCAATCAATCAATCAATCAATCAATCAATGTTTATTTATATAGCCCAATATCACAAATGTTACATTTGTCTCAGTGGTCTTCACAGTTTGTACAGAATATCAGTATGACAATACGACACCCTCTGTCCTTAGACCCTCACATCGTACAAGGAAAAACTTCCAGAGAAAACCCACAGTTTAAAGGGGAAAAATGGGAGAAACCTCAGGGAGAGCAACAGAGGAGGGATCCCTCTCCCAGGACGGACAGACGTGCAATAGATGCCGTGTGTAAAAGAAAGATAATACATTTGCAACATAGGTAGTCCAAATGTTTGGAAATGCATGTGTGTATAATAGGAAGATGAATCCACGAGGACATCCATCTAGGACTTATGATCCAGGACCACAGCAACAGCCACGACTGAAGATCCGGGCTCGCGACCCAGGACACAGCACTGCAGCAACAGGATCATCCATGGCTCCGGATCCCGGCGTATATAGACCCCAAAAAGAAAGAAATTTGGGGAAGCTGGGTTAATCGGAACATGAGAGTACACAGGTACAGACAGAGAGAAGGAAGAAGTAAGATGTCCCCCGACAAACTAAGCCTATATCAGCAAAACTAGGGGCTGAATCTAATCAGCCCTAACTATAAGCTTTATCAAAAAGGAAAGTCTTAAGCGCACTCTTAAAAACGGATAGGCTGTCTGCCGCCCGAACACAAACTGGAAGCTGATTCCACAAATGTGGAGCTTGATAAGAAAAGGCTCTGGCTCCCATTGTACTTTTAGAGACTCTAGGAACAACCAACAACCCTGCGGTCTTGGAACGCAATGCCCTAGTAGGACAGTAGGGTATAATGAGTTCTTTAAGGTAAGATGGCGCCTGCCCATTAAGGGCTTTGTAGGCGAGAAGAAGAATTTTAAATTCTATCCTGTGTTCTATAGGGAGCCAGTGTAAGGCAGCCAGAACAGGAGTAATGTGGTCCCTTCTCCTAACTCTAGTTAGTACACGAGCTGCAGCATTTTGAATCAGCTGAAGCGACTTAACTGACTTTTTGGTACACCCTGATAATAAGGAGTTACAATAATCCAGCCTAGAAGTAACAAATGCATGGACTAGTTTCTCTGCATCGTTTTGAGGCAAGATATGCCTGATTTTTGCAATGTTACGTAGATGGAAGTAGGCGGTCCTTGAAATTGATTTTATGTGGGCATTAAAGGATAAATCCTGATCAAATATAACACCAAGATTCCTTACAGTCTCACTGGAGGCCAAATTAATGCCATCCATAGTTAGTATATCTTTAGTTAATTTGTCTCGTAGATTATTCGGGCCGAGTACAATAACTTCAGTTTTGGTCGTGTTTAACATCAAAAAGTTTAAGGTCATCCACGTTTTTTAGGTCCTTAAGGCAGTCTTGAATTTTATTTAGATGATTCATTTCATCAGGCTTGATTCGTCGGATGTGAGATGACGCTGGCATTGCCTGTTTGCCGCTTCTCTGTCCGAAAATCTCGTTTTTCTCTGTTTGGAGAAAAAAAAACTGACAAACGTTTCTGCTAAACATGGTGTATTATTTCAGTTAACAAACTTTGCCATTTTATTTATATTGAAACATATTTTAAAATAAATTGCACAGTACATTTTGCTCTGGTAATCCACTGGAAATCCACCAGTGGGATCAGGATAATCCTGTTTTTTGGGATCAAACTGATCCCAATCCTGTGTTGTCGGTTTGAACTCCCCATTTTGAAGATTTGATCCAGATTAAAGCTTGGATTGGATTTCCTGATCTGATCGGATATCAAAGTGATCCTAATCCTGTTTTTTGGTTTTGAACTCCCCAAAATCCAAATCTGATCTGATCAGATAGGGATTAAAAGTTTTGAACTCTTGGGCCCTGGACATATTTGTCACACCCGATTGCCACTTTGACAGATGCTCTGGTTTCCTACCTGTCCACACTGCTACACCTGCTACTGTAGCTCACCTGCTCCAGGGCTAGCGCTAATGTTAGTGGACTCTGCTTCCATCAAATAACCAGCCCCATTCTCCGTCCAGGCTCTCCCTGTGGGTCCTGATTCTGGTTCATTATATCTCCCGCTCCTGCTGGTCCTTCCATCTGCTGTAAAGGACAGCCCGCACAACAACTGTCCCACTTTTTAAACTCAATTACTTTTCTACGCTTCCTCTATGTTTGTCTGTCATCAAAACAGTGGCGGCTGGTGAATCTTTCTCCATGGGGGGGCTCTACCAAAATGTAAGCAAACGTATACAGAAATCCAAAACATATGTCATATTACAACGCTGGGCTATCTCAAAGGCATATGCATATAAGTATTCAGAGAATACCCTGAAACACTCAGATAAAACAAACAAAAAATCTATTTAATTATATAAATACCATTTTATGAAATGTAAATAAAATGAATAAATGAGAATTGTATCTGTGTTGTTGATCTGTAATATTACAGTGTTGCGTTGATTTGTTTGTCTTTCTCGGTCCATGCACTACGCATTTGAGTGGTTTTGCCGGCGGCGGGTGTTGTGTGTGTCTACAGAAGGTCCAGTTGTGATAGACACGGTTCGCCACTGCTCAGCACCAAATCACTCCATAACTCACCCCTCACCCACATCGAGTCCTGTCTGAGAGCAATAAAAACTTGGATGCATCACAACCTCCTCAAACTTAACAGCAACAAAACAGAACTCCTCCTCATTGGCTCAAAACCCACCCTCCACAAGGTCACCAACACGGCACTCACCATCGATGGCACCACTGTTTCCCCCTCCACCCAGGCACGCAACCTTGCCGTTATCTTTGACCCCACCCTCTCCCTGGAGCCTCACATTCGCCAACCAGTCAAAACCACATTTTAATCCATATGCCCCCCTCCCCCATCAATCAATTTCCTGTTGTTTGTCCTTGTTTGTCCAACCTCCCTTATACTGTAAAGCGTCTTTGAGTTCAAGAAAAGCGCTATATAAATATAATGTATTATTATTATATAACCTGATTTGTGGTGATAAATGATCTTAAGTCTATATTTGATATACTCAGTGATGCAAACACAGGTATGGTGAAAAAAGAGAGAACTATTCGAAGCAGAAAAAAAACAGCGTAATATACCATCTGACAAAGGCCTGTACTATAATGCTTCTATTAACTGGCTATTCTTTATAATATACTCAGATCAATAGGAGACAGAGATGTTACAGTAAGTTATAAATCAAGGTTTTTTATTATTATTCACAGGTAGATATTATCAAGGGTGTGACTTTGGTTTAAGAAGTGGGGGACACACAAAACAGGGGGTCCTCCGCAATGAAACATATATATTATCATTATATATAATGAGTGTGCAAACTTATCTAGTATCCTATCCATATGAACCTGGGGGGACCTCACCTCCTCTAGGGGGGTCCGGGGGCATGCTCCCCGGGGGGCATGCTTTTCTTTCAATTGAAGTTAAATGCATCAATCTGGTGCACTTTGAGGGCAACATGAAGAGATTTATGGATACATCTCTCAACACTCATATAAAACAGAACTGTATAATGCTTCAATTAACTGGCTATTCTTTATAATATACTCAGATCAAGAGGAGAGTTATAAATCAAGGGTTTTTATTATCATTTACAGATAGATATTATACACTTTTGACTTTAAGGGCTTCAGTTTTTCTTCTTCTTCTTTGCTTGCGAAAGTGTTTCTACTGCTTTACTGCTTTACGCAACCGACTGGTGCTGCTGCTGCTGCGTCATGACGTCACCGGTGCTTATCAGGCTCTAGCTCCGAACCGGCCATGGATCTGCGTTGGTGTCAAAGGGGCATTAGTTCGCCGGACCCTCGCAGCGGGGTTACAGCACAGAAGTGCGCCGCATTTGCGCATGACTGATGTGCAACAACATGTGACTCCTCTGTTTGTCTTCTGTTGGTCGCTTGTTAGCAGACCCTTCACACGATAGCAGAGCGAACAGGTACTGGAGGCGTAGAGCGAGGGATCATTGTCCACTAGTCGTGCTCGCGGATGGAAACACAAATATACTTTGGCGGCCGTTAATAGGCTATACGTGGGCGGCCCGCCCAAGTAAAGTCTATGTTTTGAAGTGAGAAGTTGTTCGTCAGTCCGTGAGTCGGACCCCCCCCCCCCCAAAAACCGAAAACTCTTCGGTTCTCCATGAAATTACACAAGTCACCCAAATCAGTGTTAAAAAAGCGGGAGGCACCGAAAAGCGACAAATTTGCATTACTGTATACTAATATAGAGATCTTATATACGTAGAGAGTGCCGGTAGACACGTAGCGCTTTGTTCTGCTTCACCTGCTTCTCCAGCCTGGGGGCCAGCTGACTGACATATGTAGCAGGTAACACACTGACAATGGATAAGTAGCTAAACAAAATGTAAGACTCTTTATTTTCTCTAGAAAAAAACAACCTGAATTACCAACTTTAATATTACCACTCTTGCTTTGTACAGTTTTTAACATTGCTATTCTTAGGACTATGGGATCCTTAAGAGCAGATCTAAAATAATCAGTTTAACCTCATTTATGTTTAATATGTCAGTGTGTGTCTGTACTAATTGTGGGTCAATATTATATTTCAGTAAAGGTTTTAGGTTGTTGAACTTTTTTTAAAAGGGCCGAATGCATCAACATTATTTCATTGTGTTTGCATAAATGTTGATACACAGTCGAAGACAGAATATGTGGGGGGAGTGCAGAGGAAGTGCACAGATGATCATAAATATTAGGCCCTCTAAACACTATTCCTCCATGTGGAGAAATAGATTCTTTGTGAAGTCAGCCATTCTTCTCCAACAGTGTGTGAGCAGTTAGCCTGCATCATTACCCATGGCAATAACACGAGATAATGACAACATTTCGTACTCCCTGAAATGTTAGGCCTTAAATGACATGCTCGCAGGCGCTCTATTTTCCGCCCTGCTTAACAAAAGGAATTAAAATAGGAATCTAAATAAATATGAGGGATATGTTGCTCAAACGGGAGGGTCAACGGATTGCTTGACCAATCAAATGAGGTGTTAAGTAATTTATTTCTGTTCCATCAATGGGAACAATCAGTGTGTTTCATTAAAATGTGTCCTGACCTCAAGCAACTCAAGAAATGTTCCCATTATTGAGCATGTCTTGCCAAAGCTGCTTTGCCTAACTGTTTTTTATTTAGTTTTCTCTATTATTTATTTGAACAATTATCTCCTTTGTGTTGAAAAATGCATGAAAGCGATTTCTGTTTTAAGGGGAGTTGTAAATGGCGTACAAGGCAGAAGAAACACTGCTCCAGATAACACAACCCAGTCTCATAAAAAAACGTGTAATAACTACGTTGGTCCACAACGTAGGACGTAGTA
>CALSBZ010035118.1:0-24826 GCA_943591055.1 Gobionotothen gibberifrons
ATAGCGATAGCCTTAGAGGGCGAAGCCATATACGAAATAGAACACTCACAGAGGAGAAACAGCTGAGCAGGGGAGGAGAAACACAAGGGGCACAGGTGAACATAATTAGACAATCAGACACACCAGGGAGACTAACGAGAGGGAGGAAAACACACAGGAAGGAGGACCAGAGAATATACAAAGTGGAAAAACACTACAGAGAGAACAGCAAAACACCCAAACCTAATGTAAGTGATTTCGAACCCTGAAGGCAGGAGAGACTGAAAAGAGTCCAGGGAAAAAAGATGCAGTGGTCTACAAATGAAATTGCAGGGAGGCGCTCTCCACATGTCTTCTCAGTCCAGTGTTGGGGGTCAGAAGAGGCTGCTCTCTGGTTTGTCCTCCCTGTTGTCTTCTGAGGTCTTCTCCTATTGGCCGGCGTCATCGGGGGCGGGTCCAATGCATGTGGTGCCTTTTCTGTTGCTAAATTACATCATTCTGGTGTCTGTGGTGTTTAAACATTCCCTGCTACACATTATTGAGCGTCAATAAATGAGTGCTAATTCCAGTGTGCTCAGTTTAGAACATCACATGTCATTTCACCTTCTATCATGGTTTGAAACCGTAGCATCCTGTCAGATGCTAATGCTAACCGGAAGTGACAAATTTTCAGAATAAAAGTGTCAAGTTAACAGTTAGTGAACTTCCGGTTTTTCAGAATAAAACTGATTTAAATCAAATATTGTATTTAATTCAAATTACACCTTATCAACATTGATTTTAAATGTACTAACACTAGACAAAGAAAAGTGACAAAACACAATAATCGTGACAACGATAACATTACATTAACTATGAGGAGTCAAAACTCTGCAACAGCTCAGATCATGTTACTAACTTTAACCACTTATTTATTTACTTACTTACGCCTCTTCATCCCCTATGGGTAATAAGGCTGAGATGAGAACTCTCCATCGCATTTAGTCCTTAGCAATATGCTGCGCCTCTCCCCATGTACTAGGGATGGGTAGTGTGCGAGGGGGCGGGGCAGTTTACACACTCGCGGCTGCTACATGCATGCAACACACACACACACACACACACACACACACCAATACTAATTTTCAAAAACAAAATTATGAAAGAAAAAGTAGACCCAAGCGGAACACCCATGGCTTGTGTCCTACAAAATATGTCAGAGAATGTCAGAGAAAAGGTGACAAAGCTATTTAATATAGCTTACTTTGTGGCAAAAGAAGAAGCCCCCTTCACCATGTTTCCAAGCCTAGTTGACTTGCATCACAAAAATGGTCTGGACCTTGGTGACACTTACAAGAACGACAATGCCTGTCGCACCTTTGTCCAGGCCATAGGTCAATCTATGAAGGATGACCTGGTGGAGAAACAAAAAAACACACTTCTTTTCTGTCATGTCCGATTCCAGTGTTGACCGCTCCGTGAAAGATCAGGAGATGGTCTACTTGACATATGTGGAAGATGGCAAACCTGTCAATCAATTTGTGGACATTGTTTCATTGGAGCATGCCCACAGCCAAGGCATCCTTGACGCAATACTTGTTGGTTTGAGGAATGTGGGCCTGACTGAGCAAGACTTGAAATCCCGGATGGTTGGCTTCGGCTGTGATGGTGCATCTGTGATGATGGGAGTTCACAATGGAGTGGTAGCCAAGCTCAAACAAATGTGTCCCTCAATTGTACCAATCTGGTGTGTGGCTCACAGACTGGAGCTGTCAGCTCTTGACAGCATAAAATCATTGCCTCTGCTGGCTGAATTGAAGTAGACACTGAATGGTGTTTACAAGCACTACTCCCACTCTGCAAAAGCTTCCCGTGAGCTCCATGCACTTGGGAAAGTTATGGGCATACATGTGGTCAAACCAGGTAACATTGATGGGACAAGATGGCTTCCACATATGTCCAGGGCCCTTGAAGGTTTGGTGAAAAACTTCAATGTTACCCTGGTTCACTTTGAGAACCATGTTAGTGATCCGAATGACAGGGAGGCTAGTGCCTTAATGAAAGGGAGAGCACGTGCCATTCATCGGTCCCTGACACAGTACAAGATGGTGATGTTCATTCACTTGGTGTTGGACATTCTTCAGGAGCTGAAGCAGCTCAGCCTGCTGTTTCAGAGGGATGGACTGACCTTGCAGATGGTCTCTGATGGACTACAAACGACAACATTGTCACTTGTAGCCATGCAGGTCAGTACAAATTGTTTTGATTAATTGTTGAACATTAACAATTGAATATATAGGAATTGGTAAAACTGGTATTTATATAATCCCTAAATTTGAAAAACGGTAAAGATATTTTGTCATTTGTGATTATATTATTGAAAAACTGTGGAAGGATTTTGTGCTGTTATTATATAATAAGAAATATTTTAAATGTTAATAATGTACGCCTGGAAGTTTAGACATTCTCAACATCATCAGAGTAAATATTCCATATATTATACACATTTCAAATATTTATTATTATAGTCACAATATAACATACTTTAACCTCTTAAGCCCTGAGCCTGTTTTTCAGGTTTCAGGCTCGAAAATGCCACTAACACAACAAATGATATATCTTCACTTCTAAAAGGGGTAAATTAATAATTATTTTTCTCAAAGCAAGGTTACATCTGTGAGTTGGATGTAGAAGTGTCAGAACAAACCGCAGAGCTCGCGGCATTCCTCTGTACGAGATACGCCTCCTACACACGGTCGTAATAAGCCCATGAGCGCAGGTATGACGCCTCATGTGGACATCACTGCACACACCTCCATTCATCCCCTGAGCATGTACACGCCTCATGATGAGAGCCGGGGTGAAACGCAGCGTGTGGAGGCTCCCTCACAGAGTGTTTCTCAGAGTGGCAGCACGAGTGTCTGATGGACAGATGGATGAGCAGGCTGATCAGCAGAGGGTACACTCTGCAGTTCGCCTCCCCCCCCCCCCCCCCCCCTGGGATACAGGAAACACTCCTGTCATCCCAGGAACAGTGTCTTGCGCTCCAATCAGAGCTGCAGGAACTCCTGTTGAAAGAGGCTATTTCCAGGGTTCCTCAAGGGGAAGAAAATCAGGGGTATTACTCCCCTTATTTTCTTGTCCCAAAAAAGACCGGGGGAATGAGACCCATCCTCGATCTGTCAGCTTTCAACAAAGCAATAATGAAAAGGCCTTTTCACATGCTGACGATCAAACAGGTGCTGGAGTGTGTTCACCAGGGAGACTGGTTCACGTCTATAGACCTGAAGGATGCATACTTCCATGTACCCATCATCCCGAAACACAGGAAATTCCTGCGTTTCTCATTCCAGGGAATATCGTACCAGTACAATCGTCTGCCGTTCGGTTATTCCCTGGCTCCTCGCACCTTTTCGAAGTGTGTAGAGACGGCGCTGCAGCCGCTACATCACATCTGTCAAAGCTGGGTTTCGTGATAAACTGGAAGAAGAGCTGCTGGGTTTCGTGATAAACTGGAAGAAGAGCTGCCCTATTCCCTCCCAGAGTATTATTTACCTGGGTGTGCAATTGAACTCAGCCCGCATGAGAGCGCGACTCTCACAGCAGAGAGTGGAGGCACTGACAGCTCTCCTCCGACGCGTGACACCTCGCAGCGTGGTGACAGCCCTCTCCGTGATGCAGCTGCTTGGCATGATGGCAGCTGGTCACGTGGTGATCCCCCTGGGTCTCCTGCACATGAGGAGATTCCAGAGGTGGTTTATTCGCCTGCGCATCGACCCCGTGCGACAGAAGAGGCGCATGGTGGCCATCCCTCGTGGGTTCAGACTTAACCTATTGGAAAAGTCCCCACGTCCTGTCAGCGGGTGTGCCCCTGGGCAGAGTTACGTCACACATCTCGGTGTTCACAGACGCATCTCTCTCAGGGTGGGGAGGAACGTGTATGTCACAGGCAGTGGGGGGACAGTGGCCGGCTCACATGTCCCTCCACATAAACGTGCTGGAATTACTCTCCGTACGGAAAGTAATCCAGCATTTTGCCCTGTTGCTGCGGAATCAGCATGTGTTGATTCGCACAGACAACAAAGCCACGGCAGCCTACATCAATCGCCAGGGCGGAGTACTAATGTACCTGTGTTCAGTTTCCAGCTATAGTGTTATAACAGAAAAGTTTGATAACAGTGTATTTTCTATATTCATTTGGAGATCACATGCTATTCCATAAATGATGTGTGTTACTGAAATTGGGTCAACACAGTTGGAGAGACAATGGTCCTTCTGAGTTATCAATAGATGTATTCATTTTTAAGTGAGCTGACTTCCGAGGTTGGGGAAGTCCAGAGAAGCCCTAGGGGTATAAAGAACAGTTAACCCTTGTTAGTCAACTAAACCTATGGATGTCATGAGACGATGACGTTCAAACATATACAAGGATAGCTTTCAGAGACATAACCCATGTGACATTTGTGATGTAGGCTGCATGATAAAATGTGTGTGTGTTGAACATGTTTAGGAAATGTGTGTGTGTGTCTGTGTTTCTGTAAAAGGTCTATACTTGGAAGCAGGGGTGTAGGACTGCTTGAGAGCAGAGGTAATGTTTTCTTAGTTATTGTTTGATTGTTGTACAACGAAATAATAATTGATCAACTATACCTGTTATGTGCAACATATAGTGAAACATCCCTATAGAGACATTGGTTCTTCTTAACACTCAGGAACACAGGCACACACACACTGTAAGGAGAGGGGACGGACCAGACGAAGTCAACAACTGCTGACTCACTGCCTGGGGGTCGCCCAGGAGTGAACAACGAATTAGAAGATATGAAGGGAGGAGCAACCGACACAACTCCTCCCCGCTTATGTGTATAACTACTGTAACTTTTCAATACTGGACACTCTCTTCTGACGGACTGTCCGGATACGTGTATCCCACGGTAGTAGAATTGAGTCCAGAGTACTCTGTATTTCTGTACTGTTGCCTTTTACCATTAAACTCAGCTTATTGCTTATCTCATATCTCGGTGTCTTGAGTCCTTCTTCTTATAGCAGACCACTCATCAACGGACGGCGCGGAGCAAGCTCGAACCTTCAACCACTCCAAAAAGGTGGTGCTCCAACAGTACGCTCAGCGCAGCTCCTGAACACAGCCAGACGGCTGTTGATCTGGGCGCGCGCACACTTGCTCTCCATCAGAGCAATGTATGTGACCGGCGAATTGAACCAAGCGGCAGACCTCATGTCCAGAGGAGGTCCTCGCCAAGGAGACTGGAGCCTCCATCCCGAGCTGATCTCCCAGGTATGGAGCCGGTGCGGGAGAGCAGAGGTGGATCTGTTCGCCGAACGCGCAATGCGCCCTCTGGTTCTCCCTGGCCACCCCCCCCCCCCCTGGGGGTGGACGCGTTCGCACATCGGCCATGGCCCAGGGTACTGTTATACGCTTTCCCACCAGTCCCGCTGATTCCTCGGCTCCTGGACCGAGTGCAAGAGGAGCGACTGTCAGTGATCCTAATTGCCCCGGAGCGCACAGGCGCTTCCTGGTTTCCATGCCTACAGCGTGCGCTGTCAGGCAGACCGTGGAAAATTCCGTGGCGCGGAGACGCTCTCTCGCAGGTGGAGGGAGCGATCAGCAGTCACCCAGTGATAGGCCAGCACTTATGGGCATGGCCCCTGAACGGGAACACTTAGAGGGACTGGGCCTCTCTCAAGATGTTGTACGTACCATTCAGGGAGCCAGGGCCACGTCTACCAGAGCGTCCTACACAGCCAAGTGGACAGCGTTCCAGCGTTGGTGTGTGGGAAAAAGCCTGGACCCCATTACGTGCCCCCTGCCTCACGTGCTCTCATTCCTCCAGCTGTTGTTGGACAGGAATTTGGCCTTCAATACAATCAAGGTATATGCTGCTGCCATATCATCTTGTCACGTGGGTTTCGGGGTCGGGACGGTGTTTAGTCACCTCCTGACGAAACGTTTTCTGCGAGGAGTACGGAGACTCAGACCTGTGTCATGCGCACTGGCGCCTCAGTGGGATTTGGCTTTGGTGTTACGCGCACTAAGCAAAGCCCCGTTTGAACCTTTAGATCAGGTTCCCCTTAAAATGTTATCAGCCAAAGTAGTACTACTTTTGGCTCTAACATCAGCAAAAAGGGTGAGTGATTTATCTGCTCTCTCTGTGGCTCCGTCATGTCTCCGGATCCAAGGAGATGGCAGTTCAGCGGTGTTACTTCCTAACCCGACTTTTATGCCAAAAGTCATCACAAGCTCTTTTAGGTCAAGAGTGATCACCCTGGATGGCTTCTTTCCCCCTCCTCACAGGTCGGAGGAAGAAGCCACGTCTCATCTCCTCTGTTCTGTGCGCGCACTGTCCTGCTATGTGGCGCGCACGGCTGCCTTGCGCCGTTCTCAGCGCCTGTTTGTGCATTATAGAGAGCGCTCAATCAGGCAGCCTCTATCTGCACAATGGCTGTCACACTGGCTGTGTGAGGCTGTATCACAGGCATATGTCTCCTCTGGGGTGGATCCCCCGGAGAACATCAGTGCGCACTCCACCAGAGGGATTTCCTCCTCCACGGCTTTGCACGGAGGAATGTCAGTGGAAGACATTTGCACTGCTGCATCTTGGTCTTCCCCCTGTTCCTTTATTCAATGGACGTCTCTCATTCCTCTCTGACGCACCCTGTACTGGGTGTCCTGTCAGAGTGAGTGACGTCAGGGATCCAGCTGTGCGCCTCTCTCCTGTCTCGGCACACGAAGAGCGGCCCTTTTCCCCTCTTATGAGAGGGATGTTCCCGTTTTTCCCCTCTGACACACTTTGTACGGAGTGTTTCGTCAAAGTGTGTGATGTTAGGGACCCAGCTGTGCGCTCTCCTGCCTGTCTGCACACTTATTTGTTATGGTTTTCACAGGCTACTATAACGAAAACACATCAATATTTTAGATAAAATAAAGTATATAGTTTGCTTTATGCAGTATATTTTTTGTAATATTGTTGGGGTGTTTTTACACAGTACAGTAGATCAAAGTAAATCAACTTATACATTAAGATAAGATAAGATAAGATGGACCTTTATTAATCCCCGTGGGGAAATTCAGTAGTTCAAACAGCAACAGGGTGAGAGTGAAAAACAGGATAGCACAGATTCACACAGATTAATAAAAATCAAAAATAAGATGAGCGATAAAAATACAAATGATAATAATGAGAAACTATGAAATAAGAAATGAATACAACTAAAAATGTAATTATCATATCATATATTATAATGTATTGTATTATTAAGTAATATCATACATTAACCCCATTATAGCAGATGCCACATTGAATGGATGAACATATTTATGCATCAATAATTACAACAGAGTATTTCTAAATACAAGTTCTAAAAATACTTATATGTATTTAATATTAATAACATGTTTAATTTCAGATGATAATACTTTTCAGGGTTAGGGTTAGGTGACAGCGCTTAGCTCTCTGCTGCAGAGAGGAGAGAAGATCACTGCTCTAAACAAAGTAAAAAATCCTACATCCAAACGGAATAAATATAATTAATTTTGAATACGTTAAGTCTTGTTCATTGTTTTTCACTTTTATTAAATGTTTGATATTTCCGGCACAGACCCTTTCATATCGGCAATGCGCGATAGAAACATCTGGAAGTGCGACAGCGGGGTTGGGAGATCACAGGAGGGGGGGGGGGAGCTGTGGAATGTGCCCATCCCCCTTGGGAGACTTCCTCCACACATTCCGATGGCCAATTCGTTTTAAACAAAGAGTTCGCAACATACAGTATAGGCAACATGGGGGGTGGGGGCTGGTGAACGGTATGGTCAATGTTTATAAACACAATCCCCAGGATGTGTCCTAATCAAACCAAAAGAGAATATGCAGATATCATTCTCTCTCTCGACTCGCTGGTATCTCGAGCTGAGCGATCATTGGTGGTTTTTACCCCGTGCTGCTGATGAAACTCTCCAAAAGTTTGTTGTTGTTTTGTGTCAGTTTTACGCCACTTCCATTCACATTTTTCATCGTCATGAAATGAATATCTATATATTTTATACTATACTTGCACTGCTTACCGTTTTCATACTTTATATATCTTAGCATATTCATACACACTGCTAATACTGTTCATACTGCTCACTGGCTACTGTGTATATCTAGTGTATTCATACCCCTCACTGTTCATTCATCATTCAATTCATTCTATATTTTATTCTGTAGATTGTGTACATTACTTTTCACTTTACTGCTTGTTGCACTCCTGGTTAGAAGCTAAACTGCATGTTGTTGTCTCAGTACCTGTAATCTGTGCAATAACAATAAAGTTCAATCTAATCTTGAGCAGGAACAAATGTATTTACTTAGTACATATCTGACATTAACGATTAAACACATTTGTGTATTCTTTATAAATGCAAACCAAGTCAAGCCGACTCCCGAGGTGGCTGTATGCACCTTAAAGTTGTTTGCAATCCGCCGAAGAAGAAGAAGAAGACGCCGACTCCGAGTTGTCTGACTTCAGGCGAGCTTTTTGAGACCTCCCCCGGCTGCGATCGGCTATTCTCGTCTACTTTCAAGGCGAGCCGCAGCTCGTCTCAAACAAGCCTATTGTCTTTTCACCGACATCTCTTCACCTGCACTAGTGGCCGTATCAAATCCGTGATTGGCTTGAATGGCCTTTGTATGTATACAGTACAGTATAGCCCAACCATTTACACATTTTCTCCCATCAAGAGTTTGAATTGGAGAAGGGTAATGGTTATCGATGGTGCTTTTAAAGCCTATTGTATAATAACTGTGTGATTTATATTGCTTTTTTTTTTTTTTAATACTTTCTTTTTAATTTGTTAAGACAATACAGAGGAAAAAAATAAAATAAACAAGTAACATACAACATACAGGTCACTGGGGTAATACATCATCATCAATATGTTCTCAGCAATTATTCTTGTGATATGGGAAGATCTCCCTCACAACGGGTTCACAACCAATCTGTGTGAAACATACAGTAGTAGCAAAGTTATGCAAGAATTATAGACTATTGTACCAAAAAGAGTAAAACAATATCAAATAAATATCTCGGAGTTATGTGACCCCCCTCTTCATGTGCAAAACCCATTTGGACCAGTAATTGTCACATTTGTCACTACAGAGTCTTAGAGAAAAAGTCAGCCTCTCCATACGAAACAAGTCATTTACAATGTTTATCCATTCTCCCTTTGTTGGTGGATCTTTCACAAGCCATTTTTTGGTAATTGCCTTTTTGCTGGCTGTCAGTAATATTTTAAGAAGATACTTGTCCCGAACACTAAATTCCACTGGTATATTAGCTAAATAAATCCCATCAAAACTGTTTGGAATCTCAAAGCCAAGAATTGAATTTATTTCCGTTATTATAGATAGCCAATAGGGTTTGATCACTGGACAGTTCCAGAATATGTGGAAATGATCAGCCATGATATTACTACACTGCCTCCAGCAGTGTCCTGATTCTGGTCTGTCATTCTGATGGTATTTTATTCTTGGAGTTAGAAAAAATCTAATAATATTCTTCCATGAGAATTCTCTCCAAAGGTCTGAGCTGGAGGTGGTGGATTGTATTTTACATATGTTAGACCAATCCTCTTCTGTAATAGTAATATTAGCTTCTACTTCCCATTTGGCTTTCACATATAGGGTTGAGTGGTTTTTGGCAGATTGTAGACAGGAGTATATTCTAGAAACCAGTTTCTTTTGGGTGTTGCCCTTGTATGTGCCCACAAAAATGTCTATCAGGTCAAATTCAGTGTTCCCTTTCATTTTAATATTCCTAT
This sequence comes from Gobionotothen gibberifrons, assembly GCA_943591055.1. Lineage (NCBI taxonomy): Eukaryota > Metazoa > Chordata > Actinopteri > Perciformes > Nototheniidae > Gobionotothen > Gobionotothen gibberifrons. The sequence goes on from CALSBZ010035118.1 coordinate 9,776, forward strand.
CAAAGTGATGTCTGAGCTGTAAGTACCTGTAGAAATCCTGGGGCTCCAAATTGCAGGTTTCTGTTAGCTGTTGGAAACTTTTCAAGCCAGTACTGGTAGCTATAAGGGAATATGATGTAATGCCTTTATGGATCCATTGTTTAAATCTAAAATCCAGCTCTGATGGTTTAAAATCTTTATCAAACGCCACCCATCTCAATAACATGGATTTTCTTTCAAGTCTTAATTCTTTGCAAATTTTGAACCAAATATTGAGGGGAACCAATGTCCAGCGGCTTAATTTATCAGAGTGTGCAGTCTTTGAGTATTTATCACCTAATATACATTGAAGGGGTATGTTCAGTTGGCTCATTTCAAGGTCTTTCCATTTTGCATCATAGTCACAATTGCACCAGCAAACTAAATACCTTAATTGTGCTGCTTTATAGTAGTCTTCAAAGCATGGAAGGGACATTTCTCCCTTTTCTTTCGATAACTGCAGTTTTTTTAGTCGCACTCTGGGTTTCTGACCTTTCCATATAAATCTGGATATCATTCGATTCCAATCGTTGAACTGTTTTGTTGGTATCTCTATAGACAGTGACTGAAAGAGGAACAGCAGGCGTGGTAAAATGTTCATCTTTACGATCTCAATCCGATTGTGCATGTTAAGGGTCAGAGGGCTCCATCTATCCAAATCTTTTTGAAGTTCCTTTGTGATATTCCCGTAATTCATATTGTAAATATTGGCCAAATTCTTTGGTATAGTAATACCGAGGTGTTTAATACTGGAGGTATTCCACTTAAAATTGTACATTTCCCGTACGTTCCCCTGTGGTGAGTAGTGGTAAGAAAGAGTTTGGGTCTTATTTATGTTTAATTTATATCCTGAGTAAAAACCGAATTGAACCAGGCATGACATAAGTTTAGGCAGGCTTGAATCTGGGTTGGAGAGGGTCAATAGAATGTCGTCCGCGTACAGACCTATTTTGTGCTCTATTTCTTTCATATAAATTCCAGTTATTTCAACATTTTCTCTTATTGATTGAGCAAGTGGTTCTATAAATAATGCGAAGAGGGTGGGACTTAAAGGACAACCTTGACGGCACCCCCTCTCCAACGCTACATTCTTTGAGAGATTCCCATTTAATTTAATCCTGGCTGTTGGTAAATTGTATAGGGATTTAAGACATCCTATGACTTTCTCATTAAAACCGAAACGGCGCAACACCAAATACAGAAACTCCCATCGCACTGAGTCAAAGGCCTTTTCTGCGTCGAGGCTAATTGCTAAAGATTCAGAATAGTTTTTACTCATTTTATCAATCACAAACAATGCACGTCTCACATTATCTTGTGTCTGCCTGTTTTTAATAAATCCTGTTTGATCAGTGTCAATTAAGTCAGGAACTATGTTTTCAAGTCTTTTTGAAATTATTGAGGAAAATAGCCGGTAATCTATGTTTAAAACTGAAATAGGTCTGTAAGAACTGCATTCACTTCTGTCTTTTCCTATCTTCGGAATCACAGATATTATAGCCTGTTTCCAGGAAGCAGGGGTCTCTCCTCCATTAAGGACATAATTGAAACACTTTAATAGCATAGGTGTTAATAATTCCCTAAATGTCTTGTACCATTCTGCTGGAAACCCGTCTCCCCCTGGCACCTTGCTTGTTTTCAGTCTTGATATGGCACTGTCGATCTCTAAATTTGTAATTTCTTTTGTAACCAATTTATTTTGCTCCACACCAACTGATGGTAAGTCTAGGGAATCCAAGAAAGCTTTAACGACAGAGGATTCTGCTGCATTAGGTTGAGAGTATAGCTCTTTCTAATATCTTTCAAAGGAGTGTTGTATATCTCCTGGTTTATAACACATGTTGTTGGAATGTGGATCTCGGATTTTAAAGATTGACCTTTCAGACTGCTGTTTCCTTAATTTCCATGCAAGCATTTGTTGGGCTCTAGGACCGTTATATCTCTCACAGGCTCCGCCCTCTACTGGACTCTATGGGTACTACCTTATCTTGCGAGCATTCTTTCACTGAAACTCTTAATAGACGTGGCCGGCCAAGGGCGGGCCTACCTGAATGCGCGCGCATCACACCCTATAAAAGGAGGCCTCGGCTCCTGACTGCCATCCCTTTCTCTTCAGCGACGGAAGTATTTGTTTTCACGGAGACTAAAGACGTTATTTGAGAGTATGGAGAATTTTGAGCACAGGGCTTGCCCAAAATGCCCGAACCTGATCGCGGGAGCAGATCCTCACCCCTTCTGCTATCTATGTATGGGACCTGAACATGCCGTGAGCGGTATGGAGCCGGCACCGGCGTGTGCAGCCTGCCAGGTGCTTCCTCGGCTCATGCGGGAACGTCGCGGGCAGCACTTTTTGGCGGCGGGGGCTCCGCAGGAGGAGGTGGAGGGCTCGGATCTCGAGGTCGTCGAGATGGGCGAGTCAGGAGAGGAGGAAGTACCGTTCCGGTTCTCCCTTCCGTGGGGCCAGTCGACACCGACTCCGGAGGAGGAGGAGGATGAGAACGCCTCGGGGTCTGGAGGACCAACTCTCAGGTCTGCGCGGATGGATTTCCCGGCGGTGATGACTCTGGCGGCGGAGCGTGTAGGCCTACCGCTCCCCCCACCGCTGCCACCGAAGCCGATAAGCCGCCTGAGACAGGGGTATTACGGCCCGGCGCATCCAGCGCAACCGACCTTCGTTTCGCCCCAGTTGCCTGATATATGGCGGTGTGTGGAGGCGACATGGCAGCAGCCATTAAAAACGAAGGCTCCAGTAGCCGCTATGGCCGGCATCATCAAGGTGGAGGGCCGCACGGACACTTCGGGTTCGGGTGTGCCCCCCCTTGATGAGGCCTTAGCGGCCCATCTGCTTCCGAGGGAGGCTGGTTGGGCGGAGGGTAAGCGACCCCTGCCCCCGCTGCCCCGGGACCGAGGTGCTTTGGAATATTTGGATAAAATATTCAAGCTCGGTACGCAGATGGCGGCTGCAGCGAATAATCTTGGCGTGTTGGGCGTTTCCCTGATTACCCCTCAGGCAGACGCCCCCGCCCTCCTGCCGGAAGACGGGAGTGATTATCAGGATCGCGCCATAGGTCAGATGAATAATCTGATCCATGGCGTGGCCGCTGCAGCGGGGCGAGTGATTTCCCTGGCCACGGTGGCGTCTCGACACATCTGGCTGGGACTCACCACCCTATCTAAGAAAGACCGCGATGATCTCCTGGGAGCCCCCGTATCTACGGAGGGGCTTTTTGGGTCGATCTCTGCGGTCACTCAACGCTTCAGTCGCCTGGAGGAGGAGAGGATGCAGCTTAGCCGGATGCTAATGCTAGCTCCTCCTCAGGCTTCATCACGCGCTCCTCACGCTTCTACGCAGGTGAGGGAGCGTAGTGCAACGGTGAAGCGGAGGGAAAGGCGCCGGCAGGGGAGTTCCATGGCTGCGGCGCCTTCCACCTCTACGACCCGTCCCGGGGCACCGGAATACCGGCAGCCGCGGGGACGGGCTGCCCGACCTCGGCATGCTCCGCAACAGCAAAGAGCAGCCGGGTGGGGTGCGCCGTCGGCCCGAAGCTGACGGGCGGAGGGAGGTAGCGTCTCGGCGAGGGGAAATGATCTTTTCACCGGGGACGCTAGGGCGAATCCCGCCTCCTCCCTGTTCAATGCACAGATTCCCTTGTCCTCTTTCAGAAATAAAGAAAAGGTTAATCTGTATCCAAGTCTAAGTGTCCTTTGTTTCCACAATGATACACTTACACACGATGTCTGTACTGATTACCCACTCGCCGCCCCAGCTATTGCTCCTGTAAAGGAGGAGGCTAGTGGGGACTGCGTTCAGGGACCTCAGTAAAACACACTACTCCTATAAAAACTCCGATTAATGCTGTTCACCGTAAGGAGAGCAGCATTAGGAAGGAGCGCGCGCTCAGTCATGAGCGGGCGGAGGTGCGTTCAGGGTCCTCAGTAAACAGTCGGCCCTTTCTGTGTCGACCCTCCATGGGCAAACCTTCCCTTCACGGGGAGTTTTGCGGCGGGACGGGTCGACAGGGAGTATCACAGTTTTATCGCTGCGGCCCCACAGCTGAGGGCATGCCCGTTAACACAGTGTTATGGGGAATGGAAACTCAGTTGTGTACTATCAAAATGGATGGACAGGACGCTGAGACGGGGTTATTCACTCCAGTTCTGCCGCGTCCCACCTCCTTTTATGGGCATACAAGAGGGGAACCTATCCTCTCAAGTGAGGACGGTTTTCCTCTCAGCAGAGATTCAGGCGTTGGTGCAAAAACAGGCTGTGTCTGTTGTGCACCCCCAGCGCAGGGAAGAGGGTCATTATTCCATGTATTTCCTGGTTCCCAAGAAAACAGGGGAATTCAGACCCATTCTAGATCTCCGCGGACTGAATCTCTATATTTCCCGCAGGAAATTTCGCATGTTAACTATAAAACAGTTACTGGGGCTTGTGCAACCGGGCGATTGGTTCACCACCATCGACCTGAAAGACGCATATTTTCATGTGGAGATTGTTCAGGAACACAGAAAATATCTGCGCTTTGCCTTCCAGGGGATAGCCTACGAATACAACAGGCTGCCGTTCGGCTATTCCCTATCCCCACGCACATTCAGCAAATGTGTGGCCACAGCGCTTCAACCGCTGCGCGCACACGGCATGAGAGTTTTCTTTTACATAGACGACCTCATAGTCATGGCTGGGTCACGGGAACAGGCAATGTTTTGCACAGCACAATTGATCACACACCTGACCAAGTTGGGCTTCGCGATCAATTGGAAAAAGAGCGCCCCCATACCTCACCAACGGGCGTTGTATTTGGGTGTGGTGCTCGATGCAGGCGCGTTGCGCGCCACCCTGTCAGAGAGCAGACGTGCGTCCCTTCTTCAGGGGGTACGCAGGCTGCGACAGGGGGCGACAGTGACAGCTTTGACTGTCATGCAGACACTGGGTCTCATGGCGGCTGCTCACATGGTAGTCCCGTTAGGGCTGCTACATATGCGCCGCCTGCAGAGGTGGTTTTCCAGCCTGCGCTTGGATACCAAGAGGCACAAGCGGCGGCTGGTAACCATCCCCCCCTCAGTGGAGGGCAACCTCCGGTTCTGGGGGTCTCCGGATCACCTTCGGAGGGGGTCTCCACTGGGACGGGTGACCTCCTACACAACAGTGTTCACGGATGCGTCCGGAACAGGGTGGGGAGGGACCTGCCTGAAGAGGGCTATAGGTGGGCGCTGGGCTCTAACAGAGTCTCGACACAGCAACCTCCTAGAGCTACGGGCAGTAGTGTTAGTCCTCCGGCATTTCAGGCCCCTGATTCAGGGGAAACATGTAATGATCAGGAGCGACAACAGCACCACAGTGGCTTATATCAACAATCAGGGCGGAGTTCGCTCTGCCGCCCTGTTGACCACAGCGGAGGAGCTGTGGTTATGGGCTTCGGAGGTGGTGTTATCTCTGGAAGCCCTCCATATCCCGGGACTGGAGAACGGAGGGGCCGACCTCATGTCGAGGGGCGGCCCCCGGCCAGGCGAGTGGGTGCTTCACCCGGAGGTGGTGAAGCAGATCTGGGCCCAGTTCGGGGAAGCGGAAGTGGACCTGTTCGCCAATCGGCAAAACAGCCACTGTGCCCTGTGGTTTTCCATGGCCCGGAGCGACGACCCGCCTTTAGGGGTGGACGCGTTTGCACACGAGCCATGGCCAAAGAAGCTGCTCTACGCCTTTCCACCGTTACGTCTCATTCTCCCCCTTCTGGGGAGGGTGAGGCAGGAACGTCTGTCAGTCATCCTAGTGGCTCCGGACCGCGTCGGGGCGACGTGGTACTCAGAGGTGACCCAGTTCTGGGGGGCGATGTCCCAAGAGGCAGGTGCAATCGGGGCGTTACCCTCATTCGGCCAGCCTCTCCAGGCTTGGCTCCTGAGAGGGACAGGCTGAAACAGGGTGGATTGTCTGACAGTGTTATTCAGTCTATCCAGGCAGCTAGAGCTGGATCCACCACAGCCTGTTACAGGCCAAAGTGGCATGGATTCCAGCGATGGTGTGAGGAGCAGAGAATAGAGCCCCTGTCATGTGGGTTAGGCTCTATTTTGTCCTTCTTACAGTTACTGGTGGACAGAGGGCTTGCGCATTCAACAGTGAAGGTGTATGCGGCAGCCATCTCGTCCTGTCATGAGGGATTTGGCGGCAGGTCAGCCTTTAGTCAACCACTGATGTCGCGGTTTTTGCAGGGGGTCAGGAGGCTGCGCCCAGTAGTGCACGCCTCCGCCCCGCAGTGGGACCTGCCCCTAGTGCTCGAGGCTCTGGCCTTGGGGCCGTTTGAGCCTCTGGAGCTCTCCTCTCTGAAAGCATTGTCGTGGAAAACAGCTTTGCTTCTTGCCTTAACGTCAGCCAAAAGGGTGTCCGAGTTAACTGCTCTGTCGGTGCACCCGAGCTGTTTACTGATTCGGGGTGACCGGAGCGGCGCGACACTCAGACCGAACCCCTCCTTTGTGCCCAAGAGCCTAAGGAGTGCGTTCAGGTCAAGAGCTATTCAGCTAGGGGGTTTTAGCCTCCTTTAGCTAAATTGCACCTCCTTTGCCCGGTGCGTGCGCTAGCTTGTTATGTGGAGCGCACGGCTGCCCTTAGACGCACCGAACAGCTGTTCGTGTGTTTCGGGGGCGGGGTGATCGGGAAAGCTTTGTCCAAGAAACGCCTGGCAGGCTGGCTCTGCGAGTGCATTGCACAGGCCTATGGGCAGGCAGGGAGAGCCTGCCCCACAGGGGTTCGTGCACACTCCACACGGGCCGTGGCTACATCAACAGCCTTATTCAGCGGTGTGAGTGTGGAGGATATATGCACAGCGGCGTCTTGGTCGACGCCAGGCCCCTTCATAAGGTTTTATCTCTTGGACATGTCGGGCTCTTTCTCCTCGTCTGTGCTTGCGGGGGCAACACAGGACTGGTAGGGGGGGGGGGCTGTGGGGTCAGTTGGCATCTGACCCCTTCCCCGGACGTAATGCGCCTTCGCTGTTCTCGGGCCCTCTGGGGGTCCCGGGATGGGCGAGGGGCGCGCTGGGCCCTTACAGGGCTGGAGGGCTGCTCTCCTCCGGCCGGGAGGCAGGAGGGGGGTAGCCCTCCACACTTTGGTCCACACACACTCTGCACAGGGTGTGTGCACAGTGAGTCCATACAGGGCTGGGGGTTCCCCCCGTCCTCCTAAGGGCGGGGGGGGGGGGGGTGGGGCCCCCATCACTGTATTTTGAGCATACCTTCTGCGAGGCAAGCGCGGCAGGGTGTGCTCTGTCAGCCGCAGCCCAGACTTCTCCACGGTCACAACCGGGTTAAAGGAGAATGTGGGGCAGCAGCTGCTGACCAGAAAGGCCGGTCAGGGACAGTAGGGTGGAATGTTGGGTTTGGACGACAGTGCGTACATTGATCGTGGCTCCGCCCACTGTACCCATAGAGTCCAGTAGAGGGCGGAGCCTGTGAGAGATATAACGTTGGGTTACGTATTGTAACCCTTGTTATATTAACACAGGCGGAGCCCTCTACTCAGGGCACTGTCTGTCCTATTCCGCTCGCTGAAGAGAGGGTAGGATGGCAGTCAGGAGGCGAGGCCTCCTTTTATAGGGTGTGATGCGCGCGCATTCAGGTAGGCCCGCCCTTGGCCGGCCACGTCTATTAAGAGTTTCAGTGAAAGAATGCTCGCAAGATAAGGTAGTACCCATAGAGTCCAGTAGAGGGCTCCGCCTGTGTTAATATAACAAGGGTTACAATACGTAACCCAACGTTTTCATAGTAAGTCTGTTTGACATATTTGAGTTTAATCTCCACATGTTTATCTAATATCTTATTCAGTTCTTGTTTTGTTGCCTTAACTTGTTCCAAAATGTGGGGGTTGTTTAATTCCACATGTTTTTGTTCTAATGTTTTCAGTTTGGTCGTTAGATCATTCAATTGTTTCTGTTTCTCTTTTTTCCTTTTTGAAGACCACATTATTAGTTTTCCTCTAAGCACTGCCTTTGCCGCATCCCATAAAACACTTGGTGAAATATCCTCAGTATTGTTGAATTCCAGATATTCCCGAATTTCCTTCTCAGTAAAATGTACACATTGACTATCATCAAGCAAGCTGGTATTAAGTCTCCAGAGAGTGCTTTTGGACGGTATATCTAAATGAAGTCTCAAATACACCCCTGCATGATCTGATACATCCCTAACACCGATATCACAGTCTATAATTCTGTGTCTCTCTGATTTAAACATAAAGAAGTAGTCAATCCTTGAGTAAAAGGAATGTGGGTGGGAGAAAAAGGTAAATTGTTTCACTGATGGGTGTAATTCCCTCCAAACATCAATCATCCCAATCCCTTTAAGCATTTTCCTAACATAAATTGACTCAGGGTTAATCTTTTTGGTCGGATTTGTTGAGTCAAGACTAGGGTGTAGCTGCACATTCCAGTCCCCTCCACACACAAAAATGTCAGACATTTCTAAAGCTATTATATCTAATATTTTCTTAATGAACTCTTTGTCCTGTCCTGGTGGTCTATAAACATTGAGTAGTGTTACTTCCCTGGAATCGAGAGTACCCTTTACCAGGACATAACGTCCCTCCTTATCAATCGTTTGTGATATTGGCTGAAAGGAAACTTTGTTTGAAATTAAAATAGCGACTCCTCTTGCATTTCCTTTAGTGTAGGAGGAATAAAATGTATTCCTAAATCCTAATTTCTTCAGTTTCTCATGTTCAGATTGTACTAAATGAGTTTCTTGCCAAAAGATTATGTGTTGATTTTCTCTTTTCATTTTTGCAATTAGCTTGCTTCTTTTTATTGGACTTTGTAACCCGTTAACATTAAGAGTAATTACGTTATATTCTTGCTGGAGCATTTGATTCCAAGTATTCTTAGTACATCCACATTGTAAACCCAGAGTGACCTTAACATGATAACGTACACATGAACAAAAACAAAAAACATGGAACTAATAAACATAAGGTAAAAAAAAAAGGCTTCCATCAGCGACGTTACTTCTAGAAGTAAAATCTAAATTGGGGAGGGGGAACTCCTATGTAAGAAGGGCCTCCCCAGTGTAAACTGAGATAACTCTGCTCAGTATACACAAAGGGCAAAACTCAAACCGTCCCAGACTAAAAGGTCTATTGAATTGAACTATTAAGGTTGGCTTCACACCCGGAAAACAACAAAAAAAACTGTCTTTTACAGGATCAGATCCTACGCAGGGACGAAAAACCACTAAATAAACATAGAAGGCAGTCTGATATTCGTTACTATTTTGTTGTTTGTCTGACTGGGTGTTCTTACCACGGTGCTGTCCAGTTATCTTATAGTGGCATTTATCCTGAGGAAATCAAACTTTATCTACGACGTCGCGTCGGAATTCCCTGAGGTTTTCTCGTGCTCTCTCTCCGTGTGCGCCCCGACGCGGTGCCACCTTCTCCCAGGATATTTTCTGCAGCCTTTCTAGAGGTGTTGCTGGACCACTGTCAAAAAAAATGCGTAGTTTTGCCGGTGGCGGAGTGTGGAAGCGCAGAACTTTTTCCTTTAGTAGTTTTCTTATTGGAGCATATGCCTTTCTTTTCTTCTGTATCTCTGCAGGGTAATCCTGGTCAAAGTACACTCTAGTTCCTTTAAGGTATACTTCTTTTTTCTTCCATGCTGAGCGCAGCACAAGCTCTTTGATCCTGTACTCCAGGAAATAAATCACCACTGACCGAGGGTTGGCATTCTGTGGCGGCTTTGGTCCGAGCGCTCTGTGACATCGCTGTATACCAAGTTCAGTGTCAGTGAGGGATAGCTCCGTCTTAATAAAGTTCTCAATAAACTGTTGCACACTGTCCCCTTCACTGTCCTCTGGTATCCCGTATATGCGCATGTTGTTTCTCCGTGCACGTGATTCGAGGTCTGTGAGTTTAGCTTGGATGCTTTCCTGGGCGGCTAGAGCTTGGCAAATCACCTCCTTGGCTCCTGCGCTCCAATCCTCCATGTCTGATACCCGCTGTTCAGCTTCCTCCACTCTACACACCGTAGTCTTTAAATCTGTGGCAATTTCGTTTAGCTTGCGGTTGACATCTTCTCTGAACTCTCCCAGTTCCTTTTTCATTTCCCTGGAAAATGACTCGCGGAAGTCATTTAGTTCAGTCTTCACATCCGAACGTATAGCCTTTATCTCTCCGTGTATAGCACCGATGCTAGCTAGCAGGCTATCCATGGCCTCGTGGTCGTCGTCGCTCTCTTTTCCTGTGTTTTCAACAGTTTTTTCAGGATTCCGGGGTGTTCTGCCTCTTCCCTTCTGCACTTTTCCCCTTGGCATAATATTTAGCTTTGAAATGTTTAAACTCCAGTTATTTTAGGGGAAAATAGTAGACCTGTCTGGGAGCTCTCAGTTTATGCTGCCGCTCGCCCTGCTGCCATACCGGAAGTCCTTTATATTGCTTTTCAAATGCATATGGACACCCATTTACACTGCTCTTCCCGTCAAGAATATGAACAGAACTAAGTTAGATCCCTTTACATTTCTGCAAATTAATTTTTAATCCCCCTCGTCTCCCCGTCCCGAAAATAATAAAGAAAATAAAAATCAAGATTGATGCAAAACAAGTGAAATTTGACCTTTTTAGAGAGATTTAGCACAAAAAAAACACTTCTGGGGTCATTTGGGTGAATTTGACCTATCTCTTGTCCCCCTTGGTCGATTTTGATGATTGACATCTCTTTTTAACCATTAGAGACAATAGAATCGAGGGGAAGTTCCACATACACACGCACGTTACCAAATAAGGAGTGAGAGTGACGCGTAGCCTAAACATAAAAATGGAATTATGGATCATCAATGATTTTTTCAAAGTGACAGACACATTGGATTAACCTATGGATTAACCTTCAGACGCGTTTTTCTCGTTTTAATGTCATTGAACACAACTTTTGATCAGAAACAGCGAAAGGTATGACATTTCTCCCGTTTTTGCTCCATAAAGCTACGTGTTGTGATGTCTGTTTGTTTTCCATGTCGCAAGTTCTGATCGCTCAGTGATGATACTAATACCTCTAGCATCTGTGGAATCTCAGCTTGCTAGCTAATATATTGTTTGTGCAAATCCGATAAGTAATAAAGTATGTATACGCTGGCGGGGGCTATGGGGCTTAATTAACATGTTAAGTTAATAGTTTGAGGTCACTAGTATGCCGTATCTCCATTTCCTATTGGGATGTCCTTCAAGATGGAGCGCTGGGATCGATTTCCGGGTCACTGCCGGAGGATTGAGGAATCCAACTCCGACACATCTCTAAGTGGTTGCCCAATCACAACAGAGGATAAAAAGAGGTGCTTCACCACTGGCAGTATGAGAACAAAAATAAAGCACTTGGAACATTAAAGCATGTAAACATAGAAGAGGCACAACATTAAAATATGAACCTGAAAATAATATGTCCTCTTTGATGGTTTTATCAGACTCTCAGTAGCGCAGCTCATACAGTGATGGAACATTGCGACAGTTTTCCACATTTCCATGTTCTGCTCCACTGTAGCCCCATAGCGTCTGTTCTCCATCTGATCCGCCTCCATGCTAATAATATAATTTCAAGCTCCGTCTGATTTTGTGTTGTCATGACATACGACTCTGAAAATCACTGAATGTGACACATTACTTTAAATTGGGTTAGGCAGATAGAATTAGCCAGTGGATCAACAATTGACCTTTTGCAAAGCCACGCCCCTAAATGCCCGTTGTCCAATCATATTCGATCACGTGCGCGGCTCCCTGTGGAAGTCCGACAAGCTTAGTGTTCAAGTTCATTGTGAAAATGGTGAAGCGTTGTGCTTATGGTCTTTACAAATCGGATAGCAGATATCCCATAAGCTTAGAGGGGGGGGTGATATTTTACCCGTTTCCTAAACCCAAAACCCGAGAGGAGAGATGCCGCCAGTGGATAAAGAAATGCGGCAGGCCCCATGCCCAGCTGAATATGGCGAATATCAACAAACACAAATACGTTTGCTCCAAGGTAAATACGTGCTAACGTAGCTAGCTAGCTAGCAAAGATTACATTCACAAATTAACTAACTAATTTAATTAACTAATTTCACTAACTAACGTTAGCTAAAGTCACACGACTACAGCTGTAAGCTGTGTGCTTCTAGGTCGTTTTGACCATGTATATCACTTGATGCATAATAATGTCTGAACAGCTGAGCTGCGTTATTAGTCTACCTGTGGTCAAAGTACAAACAAGAAAGCCAACAGGCAATCATTCATTTATATTTTGCTTTAATCTTTGTAGCATTTTGTTAATGGAAAGCCTACTGCCGACTTCCCTAATCCTGCTGCACAAGTGGGCACCCCGACCCCCACAAAGGAACAACAAGGTGGATGCAGAAAGCCACCAAGGAAACGGTAGTTAACTTTAGACAAACTACAACATTTAATGCCTCTTGTGATTGTATTGTTTTATTCCAAAATAACACAAATTATGGTTGTACAGACTCATGAAAACGTTGCAAGAGGCATCCACCTCCAGCATCATTGAAACCCCGGAAGAGACTCTGTGTGTGATTTTCAATGGTGAGTAATGAACCATAGCTTTTTTTCCACATTTCAAGTTCAAGTTTCAAGTTGTTATATACATATATACAATACAGAGTGAATGAGATTCAAGAGGTTTATTTGTCACATACATACCAACTAAATTCCAAACAAAATGACAAAGCAAGTCATTGTAACAAAACAAGTAGCCGAGAACTGTACTGTATAGTTAAGGTGCAAATAGGTATGAATGTAGTGCAAATCTCTTTAATAATAGATACATATAAAGTGTCTAAAGTGAGTGATAAGGTGAGTGTTTGTTTAAAGTGAGTGTGTACATGTGGATGTGTGTGCAGTGAGTGTAGATGATGGGTTATTACATAGTGTCATTTACATTTTACGCTGGATTGTAAAAATCAAAGTAAAAAGCATCAAGCTTGCTCTTCATCTGCTCCCATTTTGCTACATTAAAGTATATTCTTTGTAGGTAGTAGTCTTCTGCACAGTGAACATATAAATCACACCATGACATACCAGTGAGCCCGAGCTGCCCTGTTATCTGGTAGTGATAATCGTGACACTCTTTTAGCTTGTAGCTGCCATCTGCCTGCTTTAAGAGGTAAGCACACTCAGTGAAGCTTTCCTTGGATGGACACTTAATTTCTAAAAGCCCATAGCTTGGACTTTCACTCTCTCCTATTTCTAAGACCTTACGGTCAGGTGATGTACCGAGGTGTGGTGTCTGCGGATTCACAACAAAACCACATGGATACACTTGGTTTCCTGTTAGCTTTGTGTATTGTGTTGCTGCGATGGGCTCTAGTTCTGTACCCCTTTTCATGGCCTTGGTTTGTACTGATCCTTTATACTTGAGGCTTCCAGCAAGTGTGTCATGGTCTGCTCTCCTGGAGCAGATTCTTTTAAAGGTGCTTGATGTTAAGCGATCAGAACTTGCATTAAACCACAGGTTGTTTGTGTTTTGTTGTCTGGTGTCACATTCTAGGGCTATAGATTCGGGTAGGGAAATGGTCACTCTGTTGTAACTACGCGTGCCATTTTCATCCAGGACTGTGCATAAACTTGTCGGTTGGGATGGTAGAGGAAAGCTGGGGAAGTCATCTGGTTGACAGACAGGCGGCGCTTCAGCATCAGCAGAAGGGGCTCCCTTGTTTAATAGGGGAAGCTGTAAAAAAGAAAAGATGGGATCAAAATGCTATCATTAACATGTAAATATGTGTCTTTCCAGAGACTGTGGAGCCACCCCTCCTTTCTGAACAAGGTCAACTGGAAGGGGGACCAGAAGAGGAGCAGTCCACAGAAAAAGAGAAGAAATTAGAATTAGAAAATGGTAACCTGAAATAGATGCTGGCTTTAAAGGAAACAGAGGTAGAAAGGCTGAAAGCAGACATTGGCACACTTAGAAAAGGAACTCTCACACCCGAACTCCTCCAAAACAGTGCCATCCCCCAAATGTTTGCATATAGTACTGGGTTCACATATGAACGATTCAACCACCTGTGCACAATATTTGACATTCCAAATGATCCATGTGCCACTCAAATAAATGTCCCCTTAAAATACCAGCGGAATGATTGGCAAGTTGTTGAGATGCCCCTGCGTAGCCAGCTGTTATTTGTTTTAATGAAACTACACAACAATGAAGACTTGAAAAACCTTGCCTTTAGATTCAGCATAACCGTGCAAAGTGCAAGTAATCTTTTCAACTCCTGGATTCATTATATGTTCGACGTATTGGGTGCAATACCAATTTGGCCTCACAGAGATGTCATTATGGAAAATATGCCAGACACCTACAAAACGGATTATCCATCAACATTTGCAATATTGGATTGCACTGAACTAAAAATGGAACGGCCTACCTCACTGGTGTTGCAAAGTCAGAGCTATTCGAGTTACAAAAGCACAAACACTCTGAAATCGTTAGTTGCCTGTGACCCCCGTGGTGCTGTGATCTTCTCTTCTGCACTTTTCACAGGCTCTATGTCTGACAAGGAGATAGTCAGAGAGAGTGGTCTCATCCCACTACTGGAGAAACAGATAGAAATTGGCTATCTGCAAAGAGGTGATGGCCTAATGGCCGATAAGGGCTTTTTGATAGAGGACGATATCAAGTCTGTCGGACTGCAGTTAAACCTGCCACCCTTTGCGAGGTCTAAGAGGCAAATGCCATCTGGAGATGTGCTCACAACTAAGCGCATCGCAAAGCACCGTGTTGATGTTGAAAGGGCCATCGCTAAGATAAAGAAATTCAAAATGGTGTCAGACCGAATTCCCAATACTAGGTTGGGGAATATAAATCAGATCTGGTATGTGGTGAGCGTGCTCTCAAACTTCCAGCCACACATTCTCAAACAGTGAGGGCACCGGACTCTATAAATCCTTGTATATCTTCCTGTACATTTTACTGTATATTTTAGAATGTATGTACATCAAAGTGACTAGTAACTGCAGGGTTCAGATAAATGTCCATCCATCCATCCATCTTCTCCCGCTTATCCGTGGTCGGG